>CAJHZI010000520.1:82500-300000 GCA_905160935.1 Enchytraeus crypticus | reverse complement strand
ACGGAAAATGGTCTAAATTACCTAACGGTTTAAATATGTGGTATTAAAAAGTGATAGATATCAACATAGTTGATTATTCACTATAATGCGTGTTTACTTTTTTTCACTGTTTTTTGTTATAGATATGGAGAGAGATGTCAGTACGCCCATGGTATCTCAGAGTTACACACCGCTCCTCGTCCTGCTCTCTACAAGACCCTGCCCTGCCGCACCTTCCACACCCTAGGCTTCTGTCCCTACGGCCAGCGGTGCCACTTCATTCACAACAACAACATCAGCAGCAACAACAACAACAACACCGACATCGATGGTAATCATGTCAATAATGATGATAGTGCTAACAGCAACACCAACAACAGCAACAACAACAACAACATCGTCATATACAGCAGTGACAACGGTGATAAAAGCAGCAGTAACAGCAACAAAGAGAATAATATTAACAGCAACGGCAATATTGAAAACAATTGCAGCAGCAATAATAATTATTACAAAATCAGGATTAACACATCTAGTGAGAGTTTCATTAACAACAACAGCAGTGGTAACACTGATAACAAAAGTAACAACAACATCAAGGGCAACAATGATAGCAACAGTAATGACGGAGTTAAAAACATTCGTAGCGGCAACATCAACTACAACGCAGGTGGTACTAGCAACAGCGAATACAGAGAAACGAGCAACACCTGTAGTGAAAAATGCAACATTACCAAGTGCAACAATAACGATAGCTACAAAAACAACAAAACTGACATCAGCGCAGACAGCGGTATCAACAGAAGTTTGAGTCAATACAGAGCAAATCTTGATAATAAGTTTCAATCAAGCAGCTGCTCTGATAGCAGTGACAGTTACGTTAACAGCAGCCGCCAAAGAAACAGTAGCAGCGAGAGTAGCTTTAGCGCAGCTAGTGGCAACTGTGTAAACATAAACCTCCTGCATTTGCAGCAGTTGGAGTTAGAACAGCTAAATCAACTGCAGCTAGAGTTACAGCAGTCGAGTCAGCTGCAGCAAAGTCCGCAGCTCATTGGCTATCAGCAGAAAATTCACCAGCAGAGTCAGCAGCTGGGCCATCCACTGCTGAATCAGCAGTTAGGCGAGCAGTTGCTGAATCAGCAGTTAGGCCAACAGCTGCTGAATCAGCAGCAATTAGGCCAGCAGTTGCTGAATCAGCAGCAGTTAGGCCAGCAGTTGCTTAATCAGCAACTAAGCCAGCAGTTTCTAAAACAGCAGTTACTGAATCAGCTGCCTATTAAGCAACAAAGAACAACGAAGCAGCAGCCAAATAAGCAACCGCAAAACCTATTGCAACCACAATTTCAGGACAACTTTTCTATGCAAGGAATACTGATTATTGATGGCGATGTTACATACAATTCCAACGCACGCTGTCATATAGTTCTACCACAGCATTCTAATACTTCCCCTGAACCAAATGTAGTGCCACACAATGGTCTCTTCATGCCAAAAGTTGGACAGGAAGCCATAGCGTTGAGTATTGCTTCCATGCGACAGCATCAGGACTTTGGACATGTTCCCACGTTGTGTTCTTCAATGAATCTGGCGAAAAACTATAAAAAGATGCGCTGTTTCTCGGTCGATTCTTCTTCTTGTTCTTTGACAGACGATTCTGATTACGCCTCGCTTAATTGAAACGTGACTAAATTCAGACTTATCTAAGTTATTAATTAAGTTCTGGCTTACCTAAGTTATTACTTAAGTTCAGACTTATCTAAGTTATTAATTAAAGTTCTGGCTTATCTATGTTCTGTCTACGGTGTTTAGTTACTGTTCATGCAGCCGTTCAAAATGAATTATGGATTTCTATTTGCTAGATGGGAAGAAAAGATTTTAAAATCGTTTTCAGTTACCGTTGAAGGGGTTCCAGCCATCATTCGAATCTGGAACTTTTTCCACGAATCTATGAAACAGGATAACGGAGCTAGAACTACTAAGATCTCATATATTACGAGACACTAACATTTGTTAATTAGCACATTATTTAAAGACTTCATCATCTTACCGACATCTTCATTCGCTGGAGCTAGTGTCGATGTCGGTAAGATATTCGATCGCGAATCAGTAGGTTATGTACGGGATTCAAATCTTGGGCTCGCCCATCACTGCCATCGCTTTCGAGTGAGGAAACTAACGTTAACATTGCTTTTTAATCTCCAATCGTTAATTTGGACGATTAAACATCTAAGCGTACGTGTACATTTTAGTGTTCAGTCTGGATTACCCATTGAAGTATTTTTGTGAACTGTAGTGTTTAACATACAGGTGACAGTCGCTGGAAATGCTATTTTCTCATATTAATTATATGGACGAATTATTGTTAATTGTTTCATGAACTTTCATCAATATACACTTAAAGTTGAATGTTGGTAGTTAGTAAATTCAGCCTTGATGCATCAATTTTATTACTTATCAAGAACAGTTGCCATTAGGCTTCTTAATGTAGGCTACCGTAGTAGCAAATCTTTACATAGTGACAAAGAGGATTTTCAGACAAAAATTGTACCACTGTCTCCCTTATATTATTCTCGGTTCAGGAAACGGACGTTAAATATTCGTTGTGAGCCTACTGAATAGCGTAGCTTGTGCATTGATATTTAAATACACGAGAATAGTTAATAGTTTGAGATATTTACACAATTGCTTTCAATTATATAGAAAATGTTGCCAGTTGTATTTAAGCAAATGAAAATAAATCTCCTTAAAGCAAAGAAAATGCTTTAAGCAGAGTAGACAAAATCAGTGGACTAAAGCGTAATATGGGAAAATGAAGATACTAAAATGAAAAAATTAAATTAATTTATTAAGTAGGGCCTATAAGTAGGGCCTATAGAGAAACAATTTAAACGCCGTTAGAATTGGTCTACCACAGTTGCAGACCTTTCATGGTACCTGCAGAAGATAAGATTTATGCGATCTTACTAAAATATAATTTATATCTGCAAATATTTCTGTTTTATAATGAGCTGTGACTTAGCGTAAAATATCAGTGAAGCCTTAATACTATCATTTCTTTGTGATGTTAGAGATTCTTTTGTGAATTCACTACCTAGACAAGTGCCTTAAAGGCATCTGTCGGATGCCTCAAAGGCATCAGTGGGATGCCTTTAAGGCATCAGTGGGATGCCTTTAAGGCATCAGTGAGGTGCTTTGAAATCATCAGCAGTGTGCCTTAAAGGAATTGGAATCCGTGGGGTGCTTTGAAGGCATCAGTGGGGTGCCTTAAAGGCATAAGTGGGCGCCGTCAATGCATCCTAGGGCACATTCAAGGCTTTCTGAGAACTGCCGGTATATTTTAGTTGTCGAGGAGTGCCTGGTCAAAGCTATCGACCAGCTAACTATATAATTAGGTCAGGTATGTTATGCATACATAATCAATGATGATATTTTCATGTCTAATTAACTGTTGTGTAAATCGATGCAAGCGCTATATTATACACAGTCACGCACGCGTAGGAAGATTCTCACCTCATCCTCAGCTAAGGTGATCGACGTTAAATGACGTTAAATTATCATATTGTATTGTACATATACTCGAGAAACTTGGTACATAATTACCTATAAAAGTCTTCTATATAATAAAGGACAGATATAATGACAAGCTGTCTGTGACATGATAGACATCATCATCGAATGTAGAAAGTAACGTTCAAAGTTATCTTATTATTATTATTATTATTATTAATAAAACTAATATTAATAATCTTATTATTAATCTTATATTATTATTAGTCTTACTATTATTATAGTAATAAAAATAATTAAATAATAATAATAATTAGTAATAATAATAATTATGATTAAAATAGCAATTATAGTAATCATTATTATTATTTGTGTGTACTTGCAAACAGAATCAATGATTGCATTTAAATATCTAATTAGCATGCATATATTTACAACAAATTAAAAGGACGCAGTCTCATGCTGGGCGCAGGTTCTATGCTGGTATACCCTGGGTAGGGTTTTGCTCGTGTTTACAGCAACAACAAAGAAACGTCAGCCAGACGTCATTTTTCATCCACGATCTGTCACGGTCGTCTTTGTTACGCGCTAACGAGTAATCGATTCCTAACTTACAATCGATCTCAACTGACTTAAAGAGTCGACTAAACTGGGTCACGACGTTTGCGGCAGCTTTGTTACAGGCTCAAATATCAACAGCTGAAAAATAGCAATAATATACCTAGTGCATGGATATCAATTTGCTTGAATTCTTGATAATTAATTTGGTTTTGCACACTAGAGTCCCTGATATCATCATGGATTACTGAGAAAAAATATAGTAAATCTATACTATTTTTCAAAAGCGTAATATAACATAGCTTACGCTCAATAGCCTAAACTTGCATGTAGGGCCTGGGAAGAGGCTAATTCTATTTCACTCATATCCCTATATAGTGCAAGTATTATGTATAAACGAGTAAATGTTTTCAATTTAACAAATTTGTCATTAAGAACTATCGTCATTTTCATGAGTTTCGTCACTTCATTGCATTTAATTTTATACATTGTGAATTATCCTCACTTTACAGGTGCTTATATTATTGTACCTATGAACGTACTTTTAAGATATGTACACACCATTTTGATACTAACTACCGTAAGGGCCCTTTCGCATTTTTTTTCAAAATGAAAGTGAAATGTGAGAAGATACCACTCCCCTAAGAAAATTGAGAATTATAGCTCTGCATCTGACGAAAATACTCATAATTGTTTCATTAATTAGATCGATTTTGTCGCAGTATTCCGATAAACAAATTAGACTCACGGAAAGTTACAACAATCACAACAACTTCATCAATCATATCACGCTGAGCATTTGAATGAAAACCGAAGCAGAATTTAACGTCCATTTCGCCGTACAAAGTATACGAAAGGTTAGATTCGAATCGCTAACCAAAGAAACACGGCGGAGATGCTAAATCTCTGCCCCACCAGAGCAGTCAGTCAGTCAAACCTAACAACAAGGTCTACATGAGATGAAGTGAATAACAATAATAATAACAACAATTAGAGTACATCAATGGCAACATTGAGCACTATTGAGAAAAAAACAAGCCGGCGAGCAAAAAGAAGGTCCAAAAACGGTGCAAATTCCACAATCCAGAAAGTGATAGATACATGTACATCCCATCTAGCCATGTGCCCCCTTTAATGATTTAGGCAGAACTTATCTTTGCTATCAATAATTGGAAATAGGTCACAGATAATGCTTAAAGAAAAACAGGAAACAAAGTCACAAAGAAGAGTAGATCACAAATCTAGTCTTCACAGCAGAAGATTAGAGCAATTCCTAAGAGTTTAATATCACTTAAAATCTGTGAACCAGCATAGATGAATTTTGATTTGCTGTATCGCGTTATTTGTCTAGCGTTATCTTGCTTCTATTTAGTACCAAATACCTAGAAATTATGACAAAGAAAAGGAATAACACATAATTAGAGTGCTACTGCTACACAATTACAGCCACTGGTTGGAGCCGGTGGCGATGTCGGTAAGATATGCGACTCCAGATCAGTTATGAAGGGTTCAAATCATGTGCTCGCCCGTCAATGACATCGCTTTCGAGTGAGGAAACTGACGTTAACATTAGCTTTACCAGCTTTAGCTTTTTCACAATCATCCATGGAAAGTTATGGCACCATGAACTTAAGCTAAAGACAAACGGATAAGATAAAGAAAAGATAAAAGATACACGGCCATACTTGACTTACACAACATGTCCTTGATATGAAACTTGATAACGCCCTTGATATATAAGAAACAATAGGCATTTGATCCGTGAAGAGTTAGACAATGATCGTCACTGCTATTCAACTACAATATACTATTGATGTCCACTGTACGACAATCAACAATTCTTAATAAATTATTAAACGCTCTATTTCCGTTTTTCTTTCAAAAATACAACATAATACATTCTCCATTCTCAAATATGAACAAAACATTTCTTCATTTGTATAAAACTAAATGCTAAACAGGGAATGGTACGTTTTTTGGGTAAACTGGTACATCAAATAACTCAATATTGTAGGGTTTTAGCTTATACAGCGATGAGCTGGTACAGCTATGGGCTGGTACAGCTAGAGGGCTGGTACAGCTATGAGCTGGTACAGCTCTGGGCTGGTACAGCTATGAACTGGTACAGCTATGGGCTGGTACGGCTATGAGCAGGTACAGCTATGGGCTGGTACAGCTATGGGCTGATACAGCAATGGGCTGGAACAGCTATGAGCTGGTAAAACTATGGGCTGGTACAGCTATGAGCTGATACAGCTATGAGCTAGTACAGCTATGGAGTGGTACATCTATGGGCTGGTACACCTATGAGCTGGTACAGCTATGGGCTGGTACAGCTATGTGCTGGTACAGCTATGGGCTGGTACAGCTATGAGCTGGTACAACTATATGCTGGTACAGCTATGGGCAGGTACAGCTATGTGCTGGTACAGCTATGGGCAGGTACAATTATGGGCTGGTACAGTTATGAGTTGCTATTATTTCAAACTTTATCAACTGTTATTTTTTATACTTATATTACATGTTTATTCCGTTTGCCTATTTATTTTTCAATTTGCATGACTGATGGTGGTCAACTGGATAGGTTACTTGTGACTTCTTTGACGGCCTTGTTTGAGTATGTCATTGTATATTTTGAGTGTATTGAAATAAACATAGTTCTCTCTCTCTCTCTCTCTCTTTTATGAGCTAGTACCAGCTCATACTGCTGTGAGCTGGTACAGTTATGGCTCGTACAGTTATAAGCTGGTACAGCTATGGGCTGGTACAGCTATGAGCTGGTACAGTTATAAGCTGGTACAGCTATGAGCTGGTAGAGTTATAAGCTGGTATAGCTGAGGAGTGCTACAGGTGTGACCTTATACACTGTACAGAGTTACCAGAAAACATAGAATGTTATCACTTAGAAGGGTCGAGACTGAAATATAACGAGAATGACTTCTATTCATCGGCTTGGTTTGATCTTAATATGCTAAATGTGGCGTGGACGAAAGTAGTATTCTAATCGCATTATTTATTGCTGTTGTTGTTGACAGACAGGTAGGCCCCTATCTATATCTCATAGAACAGTAGATAATTTAATATCTATATTTCAGTGCCTAGTTGTATTAGAGTGCTTAGGTTACAAGTATACCCTCTATATCCGACATCCCCATTGGCTGGAGCCTGTGGCGATATCGTTGTCGAGTACCGCACGTACTGATCCGCGGTACACGATAGCGGATCAGTATGAGCAGGGTTCAAATCCTGGGCTCGCCCGTCACTGACATCGCTTTCGAGTGAGGAAACTGACGTTAACATTAGCTTTACAAGCTTTATATTAAGTTTAGAAATTTGTGGTTGACTCTATTGAGGCAATTATAATTAAATTTTATAAGCTTTCGGTCAGCTTGGATTTCACAGTATTTTGTCTGTAGATTATTTAAGGTCTCAGTTTTCTCTTTGTAGTTATTAATTCATATCATCTTCAGCACAGTCATTACTAAACAACAGAACTCGTACTCCATGCTATTTACTACAAATCTCTATTCGAAAACTAGTGCCCTAGGGCCTAGGGTAATTGCAATATTTCAAACAATAAATAAAATTTCCTAGCAATACTATCTGACAAATTTGGATTACTTTAACAATTAGAGCCACTGTTTAAAAGCTGATGGTGCTAAATAACTGAGGAAAAGTTTGTCTAGAACCGGAGTTTCTTTCAATATATTAATCTGAAATGAGAGGTAAATGACCCCACATTCCTCGAGTTATCAATTTCTCCCCCCCCCCTCCCACTTCATGTGAATTCGACCTATTCAAGGCCTGTATAAAATTATTTTAGGTATAAATTACCTTCTTTAATGATAAAGCCGATTCTATTCTCGTCCTGAATTCTCTCAATCTCTCCAACCAGCTGCTGCTGCTGAATATAGAAATCTTGCTGCTGTTCTGGAGGCATCAGCTGCAATCCCAGCTGCTTTGATTGCTGATCATTTGGCTGCTGCTCCTGGTACTGTAGCAACAACTCGGGTTGCTGCTGCAGGAAAAATGTATTGATTTGCTGCTGTTGTTCATGTAGTTGCAATTGAAGTGTTTCCTGATCTCTCTCAGGCTTTTGATACTGTTGAACATACAATATATTCCCACCGGGATGCAACTGGTGACAAAATTCTATCGGCTGTGGTTGCTCCAGTTCTTCCGACCTTTCCGTTGATTCCACTCCAGAACCTTCTTCCTGAAGCCGTTCCACCCTTATCCTTTCTTCTCCAGCTTGCCACTTCATAGCAGTTTTATCTTGCCTGCTTTTAGCTCCTCCTCGCAGCTTACCCACAACTCCACGTCGCACCCCTCGCGACATGCTGGGCGCTTCTAAAGCATCCTGAAGCTCTTCAGCTATCGGTTGCTTCTGAATGACTACCAAAGATCCTATGAACTTTTTCAGACCCCTATGCACTTTTTGAATAACGTCTCTTCTTTGCGATCTTTCTATTTGATCAATTTGTCGCAGCAGCATCTTAGTAAGCGGCTTTAACGAAGGTGTGCGGCCTAACTGAGTATCTCCACATAGTTCTGGAATGACACCATCTTGAAATGTCATTTCATCGTTTATCGATTCAAATCCAGCATAATTAGAACTCGGAACACTTTTATTCTGCTTCGCAATATTAGAAGAAACTACCTTACAAACACAATCCAAGGAAAAATTCTGTAAAGTTTTTGCCTGCGTCAAAGTACTCATATTTATTGTATTTTTTGTATTACCCATATTTATTATATTTGTGCGATACTTTTCAGCACCATTGTCAGAAGATACTAGTTCAGATAATACTGACCCATCAACACGATTCAAATCATGACAGTCATTATCTTCCAGCGAGCACAACTGACTACTGTCTGTGTTAGACAAAACCCCCACAGCACCGTGAATCTGAACGAGATAGTGAATGTGCACACAGATGACGTAGCGCAGCTTGTAGTCTGCACAGCTGCAGGAAAACGAGTGCACGCAGACATTGCACGCTGCACAGCTAAGAGAACACAGCAACCAGTCGTGCAAGATCTCATCAGTGCTGATTTGGCGAATAGTGAATTTCACAGCCTGACTAGCGGGGCCTGTAGCACCAGCCATGGCAATATTGTGGCTCATTATCCACTCCTTTTCTGTACTTCTCGCGGAATGGGACTCTGCTTCCGTTATCTGTCATACATTAACATAATCAATCAATAGCTTTAATTATAAAAAGTTCTCATAATGTAGAATGTGCCAGTAGTGCTAAATATGTGAGTCCTTTTTATAAAACACTAGACGTTGAATTTTTAATGCTAGGCCAAATCTCTCACGAGTCCACTCACCACTCACTCACCACTCACTCACCACTCACTCACCACTCACTCACCACTCACTCACCACTCACTCACCACTCACCACTCACTCACTACTCACTCACCACTCACTCACCACTCACCACTCACTCACTACTCACTCACCACTCACTCACCACTCACCACTCACCACTCACGAGACCACTCACGAGTTTCTGAGTGAGACAGTCTAGTCAACTGATAGACGTTAATTTTATTCAACTGCAAATAGCTTGCCTAGGCTTATTAAAACTTACAACAAGATTGTACACAAACACATTTCCATATTCTGGATCTCAAAAAAAGGTTTAAACATAACAAAAACTGAATGTCCGTAACTTATGCAAGACAAAAATTATATATGAACGCAGTAAAACGACGTCAATATTGTACAGGAAATATTTACTAAACACATAAGTCTGACAACCTGTATCTCTTTCCTACGTATTAGCTGCACTGCCTGTTCATGTCTGCTCTCAGTCTCTTTCTGATAAGCCGTCAGCTGATCGCTATCAGACCTGATGATCTTATCAAACGTGTTGAACTGGACCAGTCTGAGCAATCCAGCCAGCAGCATATCGACTCTTCTCGTCTAGCAAACAATCAGCAATGAAATAAATTAAGTAAGATTTAAATGAAAACAAATAAGTAAAATTACAAATAAATAAGTAAGATTACAAACAAATAAGTAAGATTTAAATAAAACCAGGACTAGCTGACATTCTAGCAGAACGGTTAGACACAAATAATATATGATTTAAATAAAATATTCTAGTCAATGTTTCACGTTCATACATTGTCTATGAAAACTAATAAGAGTTTCTAGAAAAAGTCTATATTGAAATATACGGTTAATAAGTTAGAACCGGTAAAGAGTTTCAGATATTTAGGACGCATTATAACAGAAAAAGGTAACTAAATGTAGAACAGAAATAAAACGTAGAATTGCTCAAGAAAGAGAGGCCTTCAGTTAGAGTAAAGATCCGAAAATAACTGTAACAACTTTTGATACATTTTCTTCAACAACTTTTAACTCATTGTCGAAGCTAATAATTCCTTGTTCTTCACACATACTAAGCGTTTTCTTTGTGAGTATAGGATCTTAATCAATGCATAATCACTATTTGTCTCAATGGCTTTATCAACATATACAACGGCATTTAAATTAAAAGAATGTTAGACGAGGAAAATAAATTCACTGACGTGAGTCTGAATATGATTTATCAAATTGAGGTAATCACATATTACCCTTTGCTCCACCACTTTAAATATCTGCTCCAATAGTCTCTGAGTATTCTCTACAGCTCTGAGCTGACAGGTGTCAATCAAGTCACAGCAGGCCACCACCCACATGCTGGCTCGTGGTATCCACTTGTGCTTAAACATATCACTGAGAGAGTTCTGGGCGTGGTCATCTTCAGTCAGCATTGCATTCAGCCCCTCGTTAAACCTGCTCAAAAGTAAGTGAATTAAATTCATGCATCTATCAATCAATCAATAAGAATTTAACGTCTGGTTCCTCGCCATAAGGCAATGTCAGAGTCTTCTCTTGCAGACACTACACAAACAGGCGCCAAAGCATCACACGATTACGACTGAGTACACTGAGGCAACAAAAGAAAGCGAGATCAAAACAGTGCAGGTCCAAGATGCAAGGCAAGCGGGTCAAAATTTAAAGTCTGAGAATTTTCATTAAACTAATAAAGTTCATAAAAGTAAATAATTTCTTTATTAAATTTATTTCGATCTTATAATTATCACATTGTGAAATATTATCATTAGAATATCAATACGAGCAGGTAATTTCAATTACTAAGCATTAAAAATAAATTTAAAATAATTGCATAATAATTAATCAATTAATTGCTAATCAAATGCTGAATTAAAGCATTGCTGATTAATAAAAGGATAGTTAAGTTAATTCATTTTAATTGTTCAATTAATAAATGGTTTAAAATAATAAAAATATTTGGTAATCAAATAGGTGACTAATTCATTATAATTAATTAGGCTAGCAATTTAGTAAGTAAATAAGCATGTAAATAGGTAGTTAATTAAATAATTAATTAGTAAATCAATTAGGTAATTAAGCAAGTAATTAATTATTAGTAATTCATTAATTGCTGCTAATTACCTCTCCATATTCTCAGTCATCATCAGTTTCCTCCATGAACTGTACTCACTCAGCAATACATCTCTCGTCACTCCGTCACTTCCAGCTAAACCCAATCTTACTTCCTTCCTCCACTCTCTATCAACCCAGTTAGGAGTCAGCGTATGATAGGTCGCTGGTCCATACACCAGTGCCCAAGCCTCAGCGTACATAGCGTCATCTGGTGTCATCAGAACTATCTTGTGTTCAGGTCTCGGGTAGGACGAGGACGTCACCACAGAACTCGATGTCATCATGAACTGCGAGGCTCTGCCAGCTGCATCGAGACAGACGTCAAGAATGTCTCTGTCCATACGATTCGCTAAACAGTATGCTACGGGAACAGCGTCGCCGATTTCGTCTAAAACTATCAGACTGAGGAGAAAAACGGATGAGCTGGTATCAGCGGAGGCTTGTTTTTGTTCTTTAGACCAAGACAAGACGTCAAAGCAGACAATCGAATGACTAGAAACTGAGTTAAACGGCGAAGTTAAACAGCAATGAGTTAACACGCTCGTCTGATACTTTGTCATTACAACCAGAACAAAATCGTCGATGTTTAGATTGGAGTTCGTTCTGGAATGTTCTGATGATCCTTCATGCCACGGGAAAGATTCGCCTGGAAATTTTGCAAATCGTATAAGATCGGATCCTTCTTTCTGGCAACTTTCCGCCCAGGTTCTGATGCTATCCATACCTTCTAGATTCCTACAAGAACGATAGCAACAGGATTTAAATAGTACTTTACATTTCTGATTTAAATATAAGCCATGAACGGTAAAATAAAAATTATATGAACAAAAGACTTTAATTGAATTGGAAATGAATTAAACAGGTTTATAATTATTATTAATTATAAACCCACTTTTCTTGGATAATGGATTTGCACTGTTTTGATTTCGCTTTCTCTTGTGGTCTCTGCGTACTCAGTTGTCATCGTGTGGTGCTTGGGTGCCTGTTTGTTTAAAGTCTGCAAGAGACGTCCCTGACATTGCCTTATGGCGAGGAACTGGACGTCTAATTCTTATTGATTGATTGATTTATTAAAAAATAGAGTTTAATGCATAATTCAATAGAACAAGTAAAAAACATAATTTTTTACCAATTTTGTTGACAGAGTTGTTAGAGAAATTTGAGTAACTGCATGAATAACTTACAAAATTAAGAGGTTTAAAATAGAAACCACACATTAAAAAATAAGAAAAGTAACTTTTCTATAACAATTAGTCTATCTTTAATTATAACTTTATCTTTAATTACTAATTAGTAATCACAACAACGCTACGAGCTACTACATACTACCTGTTCATACATGTACAATAAAAATAAATAACAAGTAACAAAATGTAATAACCAAAATAATAATAATAATTCATGTAGCAAGAATTGCGGCACAGTCTAATTTTAGTTTCAATCAATCACTTCATTAATCAATCAGTCAATCAATAGATCAGTGCGTATACTAACGTAAATCACAATATGAAAATAATTTAAAATAACACAAAATGAATTTAAGTCAATTAACCTAGCAGTAAAAGATGGCAATCTGCACAGTAGTCTATATCTCAGACAGTATTTAGTCTTTTGTGAATAGGATTTACATACAACAAAAAATACTGCTACATGGTTACAATTTAAAAGACATATCATAAGACTATAAGAATTTAGTCATTCCTTATTAATACTTCCAGTTGTCATGGGTTCAATACTTCTGGCGGGAGCTAGTGTCGAAGTCGGTAAGATACTCGACTGCGGATCAGTAGGTGCGGGGTTCAAATCCTGAGCTCGCCCGTCACTGACATCGCTTTCGAAAAAGGAAACTGACGTTAACCTTAGCTTTACCAGCTTTTTTCAAACAATTCAACACTACGAGAAAGCAGTAAACGCAGTAAAGAAGGCGCAAACCGGAAGCTGCTTGTTTTCAGTTCTTTGTCAACGTTTGACAGAATTCTGTCTCTCAGAACTCTCAGCCTCGAGGCCACAGGAGAGGGCATGCCATCTCTAATATCATCCAATCGCTGAGCAGTATCTTCTTTATCTCCGCCTCCTGACCTACATTTGTCTAATTGCTGAACAGCGTTAGTAGAGACTAGGGGGTCAGCTCCTCCTTTCAACCCAGAGTCTGTAACTAATTCAGGCCCACATTTAGCAGTAGAGGCTTCAGCATCAGTCAGGTTATACTTTATATCATGGCCATGACCAACATGAGAGGCAGCATAAACTACCTTGATACCTAAATATCAATCAATCAATATTTTAATACACGAATTTGCAACAGTTACTAAAAATTATGGTTGCAGAATGTTAGGAATTATACTATAGATTTTATATTTCTCCGATATCGACATTAAATCAATACGTGTTCTTTCTCTGTTTTAAAGATATGCCACAGGTTTGCAAAGAAATACATTCACAACAAGTGAGGTAAGTTCTTTACAACTTACCTCAGCTAGTGAGGCAAGCTCTTTACAACTTACCTCAGCTAGTGAGGCAAGCTCTTTACAACTTACCACAACAAGTGAGGCAAGCTCTTTACAACTTACCACAACTAATGAGGTAAGCGATTTACAACTTACCACAACAAGTGAGGCAAGTTCTTTACAAATTACCACAACTAGTGGGGTAAGCTCTTAACAACTTACCACAACTAGTGAGGTAAGCTCTTTACAACTTACCACAACTAGTGAGGCAAGCTCTTTACAACTTACCACAACTAGTGAGGCAAGCTCTTCACAACTTACCACAACTAGCAAGGCAAGTTCTTTACAACTTACCTCAGCTAGTGAGGCAAGTTCTTTACAACTTACCTCAGCTAGTGAGGCAAGTTCTTTACAACTTACCTCAGCTAGTGAGGCAAGTTCTTTACAACTTACCTCAGCTAGTGAGGCAAGTTCTTTACAACTTACCTCAGCTAGTGAGGCAAGTTCTTTACAACTTACCACAACTAGCGAGGCAAGCCGTCATGAATGCAGGACAGGTTGAACCAATACGACAAGATCCCTGAGCTTTAAGGCACCGCTTGGCAAAACCCTTGGTCTTAAATGTTCCGCTGCGATTGCAATAGTAGCGCATTATACAATTCCTCTTCTCACTGCCTCTCTTCACAAACAGTGACCTCGTTCTTAGCTCCTCCCCCATCTTCCACGCCAAGAAATCTGTGAGATAATACACATAATAAGTACATTTCAGTACTAGATCAAGTACACTTCAGTACTAGATCAAGTACACTTCAGTACTAGATCAAGTACACTTCAGTACTAGATCAAGTACACTTCAGCACTAGATCAAGTACACTTCAGCACTAGATCAAGTACACTTCCATACTAGGTCAAGTACACTTCAGGACTAGGTCAAGTACACTTCAGCACTAGATCAAGTACACTTCAGTACTAGATCAAGTACACTTCAGTACTTTATCAAGTACACTTCAGTACTAGATCAAGTACACTTCAGTACTAGATCAAGTACACTTCAGTACTAGAACAAGTACACTTCAGTACTAGATCAAGTACACTTCAGTACTAGATCAAGTACACTTCAGTACTAGAACAAGTACACTTCAGTACTTGATCAAGTACACTTCAGTACTAGTTCAAGTACACTTCAGTACTAGATCAAGTACACTTCAGTACTAGATCAAGTACACAAGTACACTTCAGTACTAGATCAAGTCACTGTACTAGGTCACACTAGTACACTTCAGTACTAGATCATAGACTAGTGTACTAGTAATTCAGTATATCTTCCACTCTTAGAAGTCTGCAAGATAAAAATTAACACATAATATGTACATTTCAGTACTATATCATAGACTAGTACACTACAGTACTAGGTTGAGTACATTTCATTTCTAGGCCGAACGCACTTCATTACTAGATTTAGTACACTTAAGTACTAGATCAAGTACAATTCAGCACTATGTCGTGCACACTTCAGTACTAGGTCAAGTACACTCACTTCAGTACTAGGTCAAGTACACTTCAGTTTCTAAATTAGATCATTTCATCAGAGTTTGTGGAAATAAATGTCGTTCTCTCTATACAATATTTATATTATTAAGATCTTATTAATTTCTAATTTATTAAATAGTAAGTTATCACTAAAGTTGGAAGTAAAAATGCAATATATATAAATATAAGTAATTGAATAAGTCTTCATATGTATAATAAAGTACAAATTATACTTGAAAAAAGTAACTCGCTCGTCCAGTGTGTTTTTCACAGTCTTTCACATTGTTAGCAGCCTATCTGGCTACAATGACAGCAGATCACGATCATATCTACGACTCTTAACATCATTACTATTTCCGATCGACTGATTGATTATTGACTCTATAACTCTTATCTATTTTGATTGACTGATTGATTGATTGACTCTTAACTCTTACTATTTGATTGACTGATTGATTGATTGACTCTTAACTCTTACTATTTGATTGACTGATTGATTGATTGACTCTTAACTCTTACTATTTGATTGACTGATTGATTGATTGACTCTTAACTCTTACTATTTGATTGACTGATTGAATTATTTAGTCTACATATATCAGCATGCAGCCAGAAATTGTGACGTTTACAGATGTAATCAATTTTATTATTTTACTTATTTTATTTGTATAATGCAGGTGGACGCACTCGACTATTAGGAAGCTGTGTATCCTCAACTACGATCACACGCTTTCTCTTCAACATACATCTAAGACTTTTAATCATTTTGAGTTAATAAGTTTCACAACAGCGGACACAACGAAGGGCTTGTGTATACATTGGAAATAGAACATCATCATCATCATCATCTTCCCCTGAATTCCCGTTTAAGTATGGTCGGAATTACAGAAAATTTTGTAGTAATCTCTGGAGCCTGAGCGCTTACCAAGCGAATCCGTTTTGTATGTTAGTTTTCATCTTAATGCTTTGTCGCCTTTTACAACATTGTGCAGTCCACGGTTGGTCTATTCTTCAGCAACCCGAACATTGAAAATAGAACATCATCAGCATCATCATCATCTTCCCTTAAATTCCAGTTGAACTAGGGTCAGGAAATGAATAGATCTTCTCTTGAAGTTTTCCATTTGTTAAAATTTTGTAGCAATTTCTGCAGCCTAGGTGCTCACCAACCGAATGCCCTTTCTGCCGTTGGTGAACATTGGAAATAGAACAATATACATAAAATATAATAACCACAAATATCATTTCATCAATCCTCTACAGGATTATAAATTCAGCTACAAGGTAGCTATTGTCTATGCAATACAAATATAGCAGGAAATGACCAGACTTCTCTTCACACCTGATTCATTAGAGAACGTTAACCTCTGCACACCACATAGCTTCAGCTCAGCATGATCTCTCTGCATGTGCCTCAGCAGGTGCAGTAAACGCTGGGTTGAAACGTCACATCCTGTATACAAAAAACAATATCTACAATGTACGATTGTAAGTCTGCTGCTTTTCACATTTTGTATACAAAAAAACATTATGAACAATTTGTCAACTGAAGCTGTGAAATTAAATGACAGCATAAACATATTTATACATGAAATCGACTGTCCTATTAATTAATAAAATTAAAGTAAAGCATTTAAACAAATAAATACATATAAAGCATTTCACAAACAAATTCAAACTTTAACAAGCACAAAACTACAAGCCAGAGATGAAAGCATTTATAAATACAAAGAAAATAAACGTACATCATCATCAACATCTTCCCCTAAATTCCAGTTTAACTAGGGTTGAGACACGAATGGACTTTCAATCCATTCGTTTAAGTTTTTGTAGCAATTTCTGGAGCCTAGGCGCTCACCAACTGAATGCCCTTTCTGACGTTGGTAAAGAAAATAATTTTATTTAAATAACTTTATTTTAAAGAAAATAAAAGTACACAATTAATAAAAATTACACTGAAATATTAGATTAAAAAGGTTCAATTAAGGTAAATTTTGATACTTGTTTCATAATTTATTGATGACAGTTTCTCTCAATCTGTCTAAGCAATTTCACTGCTTGATTTTCTAAAAAAAGAAATTTAAAAACTGACATAAACCCAATAAAATACCACATAACATATGCGCATCCTAATGTGCAATTAACTGGAGCCAGTAGCAGGAGCCAGTGGCGATGTTGGCAAGATATTCGACCGCGGATCAGTATATGAGGGGTTAAAATCCTGTGCTCTCCCATTACTGACATCACTTTCAAGTGAGGAAACTGACGTTAGCATTAGCTTTATTTTATTAATAATGCTGCTCAACTAGCTACAGCAACATAATAAGTACGGTTACTCTGTGTTTTAGATTACGCCAGTGACTTCCAGGCTAAGTGTGACTAATAATGATAATAATAACAACAATTACGGTGCTACAATCATCAATGACAACATTGAGAACTATTGAGTCAAAATCAAGCCTGCGAGCAAAAGGAAGGTCCAAAAATGGTGCAAATTCCAAAATCCAGAAAATCAGTACAAAGTAAATCAGTCAAGCATACTACAAACCTACCAGGACACGGAAAAGTTCTCTGGGCGACGAGCAAGTCCACCTCCTCCTCAGAAACTCCAGGAACTGGATGAAGCTTCCTCAGATGCACAATGAGCGCCATCTTTCTGATGAAGTTACGCTGGCAAACATGGCACTGATATAACGGCAAGGTTCTCCTGGAGTCAGTCCTATGACGTTTTGAGATTAACCTATGTACAGTCTGCAGATCATCCACAGAAACTTCTGGATGTTTTAAACGGATGTGTTTTGGAAGATAGTAAACGTTCGAGAGGATCTTGTGACAGTAGACGCATTCAATGCTCTTGCTCAAACACTTAACTCTATCATCTATTCTTGAGTTTTTTTCTTTCGTAAAACAGTCGCACGACTTGGAGACCGTTGATTGGCAGTCGTTAAATGATACCGTAGCATTAGTTTCAGATGGTTTTAAAATACTCTCAAGTTGATAAGATATTTCCTGAGAAGGGGCGGGTAGAATTCTTACTGGATATCTGATATTTGACTGAGATTCTACATTCAAAGAGGCGCTACTATTTGGCAAATTCTTTAATTTTGCAGGTCTACCTCGTCTCTTCACGGGAAATGCTACGACACTGTCCGCAGCCTTTGACGATCCTTCCTTTTCTTCTTCAGCCAACTGACTTGATAATATGGGATTTTTAATTGGTAGTGCTAGTGTTGTTTCGCTCAATGCACGCAGATTATAAGACAATGTCTCTGATTGGCTCAGTAATGATTGCTGCTGTAACTGTTCACTCGGCAACGATGACATTTGCATTTCAAACTGTTGACTTAGTTTCAGCGGAACAGGATACGGCAGCTCAGGTTGACATAATTCAAGAGGACTTTTCACCGACATAAGCACTTCTGACACAGCAGGTTGCTCTGAACATTGCTTGCTTGACTCGCTAGAAATAGGTGACTCATCTGATGCTGATGGCAGCTGCAGACTGGTGTCAGAAAAATTAACAAACTCTTTATATTTTAGGGGCACCATTGGCCCAGTTTGCAATTGCTTCACTTGCTTGCCCCCATTAATACCAGCCCCTGAGTCTAATTCCTTAACCAGAGGCTTACGTAGCACAACAATAGGAGGGCATGTTGAGGCAGTGTTAGTGCCATTTAGAGTTGAAGACGTGGTAGGACGTCTTACAATGGTAATAATCTCCTTTTTAATTTCGGGCATAATATTGAGCATTCAACAGGATCTACAAAGAATGGTTTAAATGATTACGTAGAATTTAACCCTACAGACCAAAGATCAGTTTGAGAATTAGTCATTATAACTTAAATCATTCTTTTAACGCACTTGCGAGTGCAAATAGATAAGATCAGTAGATAATTGTAAGCAGTGGTCAAAGTAAGCAGAATCCCGTTGGATCTGCGAACCTGGGCCCTCTGATTTTAAGCAATACAGATCCCAGAATATTTTCGTTAAATTCTCTACCGGGATCTCTTAAAAGATTTAAATTTATGTATTCTCAATTAATTAAATATAAGTTACCTTTAAATTAAAGGCTCACAGAATAGCACATGATGTAAAGGGGCCGGGAGTTATTTAAAAGGGCCCAAAGTCTAATTATTAGGGTCCCGATAAAATTTAGGGGCCGGGAAATTTTAGAGATCCCAAAACAGAAAATGTATACTTTAACCATTGATTATAAGCAAGTTGCTCTGCAAAACTGCATGATACATCAATCCTGCTCAAATCAGATCTAAAGACTAGAGTGCAAAATCTTTTATAAACTGTACACAAGCTAATTGTAATACATATACACATATAAATATATATATATATATATATATGCATGTTACAAATAGTATTGTATATTATATAAAAAATAATTTTTAAATAAAAGTATTAAAAATAAAATAATAATAAAAATAATATAAAAAGTATTTTTTCAATTGATACTTTGTTTACAAATACAACCTTATTCCTTGTTGCTGTTTGATTGCATCTAAAAAATCGTAAAAATAAACTAACCAAAATACTTGAGGTCAAAATCAACAGCAACGAAGCGAGAATTCTTGCAGTGGCATTTTCAACGGAAAACTCAATTTATGTGGAAATAATAGTACGGAGAGGATGAAATGCATTCATTTAACAGCATATAATGGTACTGCAACTGTTGAGAACACAGTTCTGTGAATTCAGTGTTTCTTGAATATGTCATACGCCTTTGTTTTACAGACTTTTCTCATTCCACACAGTTTCATTGGAGGTTGAAATCTGTTCCCTTCGACCTCTCCTATTCAGCAATGTACATAAACTGAGATCAAAACGTAAACCTCCATTCCAGTTGTAATCTTCCTAGGCCTTCCTTGGACTGACATCCCGGAATTTGGATGAAATTTGATTCGCACCGTTGATAGCGTATTGTCATATCATATAGCTTGCTCATCGGTTGAAATTAGTTCCAGAACGTCCAGTGCCGTCGTAGACAACAGCAGCAATCCAATTGTGATGTTATTCA
Source organism: Enchytraeus crypticus (assembly GCA_905160935.1). NCBI lineage: Eukaryota > Metazoa > Annelida > Clitellata > Enchytraeida > Enchytraeidae > Enchytraeus > Enchytraeus crypticus. Next base: position 279,482 of record CAJHZI010000520.1, on the reverse strand, counting down.
AACGCTTTAAGTCTTTCTAATGAAAATTTGATTTAAAATTTAATTCTTTGAAGCTCATTTCCGAATAATAACATTTTTATTTCTTTAACTTGCTGCTGGTTTATATTTTGTCTGAGAACTTTTACCACTAGGGAGTTCCCTCCGCCAGTAAACTGTTCCTTTTCTCTACACAGCTGTAAAAGTACTTCTAAAATGTTTAAACGGTATAGTCATATGGGCGTAGTCTATAGAGCATCAGATGATGTGATATGATATTTTAGACTGATTTTCTGGATTTTGGAATTTGCACCGTTTTTGGACCTTCATTTTCCTCGCCGGCTTGACTCAATAGTGTCTCAATAGTGGTCGATGCTGTCATTGATAACTATAGCACTGTAATTGTTGTTATTATTATTATTATTATTATTATTATTATTATTATTATTATACAGACTTAACCGCAAGCTTCTAAGGTCCTAGGATCCTTTTCCGCTTGAGCTGCTTCAGACAGCAAACGCTCAGACACTCACATGACTGGTAACATACACAATTGACTATAAACAGCCTAAAGTTTACGGCATTGAAAATGATAGATAAAATAGTCGTGATATGACAATTCTCCGTATTGTGTGCTTTGCCTGAACAAATCAAAAATTTATGTACACAAGAACGATGAACATGACCGTGTAATATGAACGACCGACACGTAAACCACCTTCTCTCTATCTTTCGTAAACTCTCTACCATCTGCTCAACCTTTGGACTGGTTCTCTGTATTTGGAATTTACCATCGCCTTTAAACCCTCTTTTGCTCGTTGGCTTGGATTTGGATCAATAGCGCTCGATGTTCTCATTGACGACAGTAGCATTCTAATTGTTGTTGGACAAAGAGAGGTCAATCAATCTGATTCCAGTAGTTACCGTACTACCAAACACTACCATACGATAACAAAAAAGTAAAAAAAACTGTCAGAAACTATTCACAATGACTGGAGTGGGCTAATACTTAAATCTTTATTCATTAGAAATAGATTAACTAAAATATATTTGTAAAAATTATACCAAATTATATAATTTTAGTATACAAATTAAAATGCACTAAATTAGGCACAGTGTAAGAATAAACCTAAAGAAATCATTTGAAAGCTCGGCAGAAAAATCGTAATAAGTGATTGCAAGATTTATCTAAACGATAAGAATTTTATGAAAACTAATTAAAGTTTAAATTTTACTAAAACTGAATTTAGCTTCATATTATTGTCTCAAACGACACAAGTGAGGCACTAATTTACGCTGCGCATCAATTGCTAAACTAAATCGGCCATACAACGGATAAGAGCTGTTTAAAATCCTAAGCAGTCATAATCAGGTAGCTAAGTGATTTGCACAATGAGGTATTCTCTAATTCATTTGATAAACAGTTACACTGCACTAAAATTTACATTCTAGCAAAAAACCTTATGCTCTGACAATTCTTCCCAGCAAGTGCTATATGGTGCTGCTAAACGTGTGGACAATTAATACAGGAGGCTACTGAGCTCAATACAGGCCAATCAACTCGTTGACTACACCATGTCCAGCCAAAGATAAACCAGATCATTAGCCCAGCCCGCTGCTTGCAGGAACAAACCTAATTGACACAAGATCTTCGATCTTGTAATTTTATTGGTACTTTCCTTTGTAAACTAATAACCATCTCTTTCCGCCATAGGTCTAAATTTTGGCCCTCTTGTCTTTGATCTTAGACTTGCACTGTTTTGATCCCTTTCTCCGTTTCTCTTGTGGTCTCTGTATAATCAGTCGTCATTGTGAAGTGCTTTAGCGCCTGTTTGTGTAGAGTCTGCAAGAGACGTCCCTGACATTGCCTGATGGCGAGGAACCGGACGTTAAATTCTTATTGATTGATTCAATGATTGCTAGCTGTAGACAATCTCGTGTCCAGGTCAAAAGATGCCATACACTAATAATAATAATAGTAACTTAATATGTTTAACAAACTTAACAAAAGTTGATATTTTGCAGAAAGAGTTTAAAATTTACGAAAGAAACTTGACGACTGACACAGGATGAGGGTGACAATAACTAACAAAAACTACATGACAGTTTCCAGGTCGATAGTCAAGCAGGTTTTAGATTCGTCGACACTATCTACTGCTTTTCTTTTGCTTCCTTGTCTTGTAATTCCTTTCTGTACCTGCACAAGTAGAATATACCACAAAAATGAGATGGGAAGGAATACAATGGAAAATAAACTACATTCGAAGAAAGTTTATATATATATATATATATATATATATATATATATATACACGCATTGGAGATATAAAGAATAAAGAACAAAAAAATAAAGAATATTAAACGAAATTCTCAAGATCAATGACGTCAGTATTAAGTGTATAAATAAACTCAAATACTCATATCATGCACTGGGTTATAAAATTTATTTATAGACCAGTAAAGTCCATTAATAACTCTATATTAAAAACTATTTACAAAATAATTATTAAGCAGAATGAAGAATTATTTATATTAGTTCATAAAGTTGTTCAGAATATATATTAGTTCACTGTAACATCAATGTTAAATACATAAAATGTACATGAATATTATGAAATGATGCAGATTTCCATAGATAACTACTGCACACTATTTCACTACATCAGAACTTACTGATAGATTCTGGCAAGTTGAAAGAATCCTGTTAGGGCTAGAAAGAAATTCACGGTAAAGAGATTATAGTTCTTAGGTATCACCACCAGGGAATACCTAGCCCATATAGCTCCTACATAAAACAACACAACAGTTAAATCAAACTGAACACTGCTATATCTCCAGTAAGCTAGTTTATATCAAAAGCTTCTACAAGTAATAAAACTTGAAGGCAAGTTAAATATCGTAGACATCTTGAATATAGGAAATCTGTGATGAAAAAGAACTGGTTTGAGTTCATATTGATTAATAACTGTCAGAAACTTAATCAATCAGATAATTAACATAGCCATGTATTTAATTAAAAGCTAAGGTTAACGTCAGTTTCCTCACTCGAAAGCTATGTCAGTAACGGGCAAGCCCAAGATTTGAACTCCGCACATACTGATCCGCGGTCGAATATCTTACTAGTCAGTGGCGATGTCAGTAAGATATTCGATGTGAACCATTATAATAAACCAAATAGTGCCTCAAGAATTTTTGAATAAACACGGCTCTCTCTCTCTCTCTCTCTCAAGAATTATCGAAGGACTACTCGTACCTGTAGCGGTGAGAGCAGAGGATTGCTTAAGACTGAGCTTCTCTGGAGGTCTGGCGTAGTCAGCGAGTCCAGCAATAACCAGTCCCTAACAGTAGTCATCAATCAGTAGTCATCAACCAGTAGTCATCAACCAGTAGTCATCAACCAGTAGTCATCAACCAGTAGTCATCAACCAGTAGTCATCAACCAGTAGTCATCAACCAGTAGTCATCAACCAGTAGTCATCAATCAGTATTCATCAACCAGCAATCATCAACCAGTAGTCATCAACCAGTAGTCATGGACCAGTAGTCATCAACCAGTAGTCATCAATCAGTAGTCATCAATCAGTAGTCATCAACCAGTAGTCATCAACCAGTAGTCATCAACCAATAGTCATCAACCAGTAGTCATTAATCAGCAGTCATTGACCAGGAGAAATCAATCAGCAGTCATCAACCAGTAGTCATCAACCAGTAGTCATCAACCAGTAGTCATCAATCAGTAGTCATCAACCAATTTATCTTAATTACTGTAGATAGTAACTGTTATCAGAGATTATCAGTTGATTTGGCAAAGTATATTCCAAACTACCAGAAATTTTTTTGCAGAGACAGCTGAATGTTTGCCTGATACAACTAGTTAGAAACCAAGGTGGATAACTAGTTAGAAACCAAGGTGGATAACTAGTTAGAAACCAAGGTGGATAACTAGTTAGAAACCAAGGTGGATAACTAGTTAGAAACCAAGGTGGATAACTAGTTAGAAACCAAGGTGGATAACTAGTTAGAAACCAAGGTGGATAACTAGTTAGAAACCAAGGTGGATAACTAGTTAGAAACCAAGGTGGATAACTAGTTAGAAACCCTAGTTAGAAACCCAGGTGGATAACTAGTTAGAAACCCAGGTGGATAACTAGTTAGAAACCAAGTCGACCTCCTTGGATAATATCATTGTATATAGAAATATCATACATAAAATACGATTTCGATATGCTTCTTAAATAGGCCTTATAACCAGAGACCACCATTATAAGAACTCTAGCAAATACAATGGGAAGAAAAAGAATCCAAAATCGTTTTGCACGTCTTACAATCCTGCTTCTACAAGGGATAGTAAATACTTTAATATTTAAACGAGATTAAAAATTAAAACAATTTTAAAAGTTTCAGCGCAACAATTTATCAGGCAAAAGACAATTTTTTAACAACTTTTAATTTTGATGATTTAAACAGATTACTAACCCATTTAAATGTTGGGGCCCAAAAGAAAATAGTCTGAGGACCTGAAAAATACAATAAGAATTACGCCAGTCTTTTAAGATATCAATCACTGGACTTTAATTAATTCAATCAATTATCAAATTACTAATCAATCTCTTCATAAGATAAAACTCCAAAGTTATTCACTTATAAATCAGTCGATAGTTCAAATGACTAAACAAATTACTTATCAATCTATTCAAAAATTGGCAAGATAAAACTGCAAAGTTATTCTCATATAAACTAGCCGATAGTTAAATATACATAGCAAAAAGTTACCAGAATTTACTAGCATATATTTGCAGTGCTCTGACCTTCGGGTAACTCGTTTATCAACAGTGTTAATAAAGAAAATGTCATCTTTGAAATTTATTCACACTATTACTTTAAATCAATTTTATTAAATCAGTTAGTTTAGGCATTTATTTCTCATCAACATATGATTTTGCAAATAGGTTTATAGTGACATGTGTTGTAGAAAAGCTCTGACGTCATCTCTGGATGAGAAAACTGACCTTAAATCATTTTTATTAATATTTTAATTAACATTTATTAACAATGAAAATCTGTGGCATTTTCATTTCATGTGCGACAATACAGAAAGCAAACATTTCTCTGGATGAATGAGAGTTACATTAAATGAAGAACAAATTAAATGTAGATCAGTTCCTGAATAATCAATACAAGTAGACACACCAGCCGGATGGTTCCAGAATGGCTGCAGCTTAGCCGGGACTACTCTTCCAATTGAAGCAGTGAACAATTTAAAGGCAGCCGACATCTTTATAATGTGTGTGGTTTGCCTCTAACTGAAGTACACAATTTGCAACAGTTATAAATAATTATTAATATTCAATAGAATATATATATATGTGTGTGTGTGTGTGTGTGTGTGTGTGTACTGTATTATTTTCTACATTAGCTCGCGAAATATCTTCTGAATACTAGTAATTGATTAGCAATATTATCCTATAAAGTCCCTTTCTAAACTTTATCATTTATTTCATCAATAATGAACTTAACAGCCGCTTTTGAGGGTTCATTGCACTATAAACAGCAGCACACGCAGGATCATCAATTATTTTTCAGATAAAGCGTGATACAGATTGAACACAGGCTCACTGCCACAGCATAATGTCTTATTGCACACGCTGTGTGATCTACACACCGTGTAGATTATCTAAACAAGATAATCGTGTCAACACTAGACTTGACTGCCCTAATGTTGTTCATTATCAGCAATATAAATTTCAGGGCCTACAACAAATAGGTCAATGACCAAAATTTAATAGTTAATAATATTTATCAATTTAAAATCATTAAATCATCCACCACAGAAATTATTATCAATATTATGTGACTAAACGATCCATTTAAGTAACATAAGAAATGAAGGTCTTGGTATTAAATGACATTTAAAATAAATTAGAAAATAGAAGTAAATACAATGACATGATCAACAGATCTACAACATAAACATTCAGCCGTCTTGCTGTCAAATTATTTTTCTGAATTTCTATTTGTCTTAACAAGAAGTTAACTTAACATGTGATTCATATTTTCTCTAAGATAATCTGATCAACGTCTGTATTCTACTGTTTGAATTCGCTATAAAATTTATTTTTGACTGCTCAGATATATTTCGTACATTCTCAATTCGTGATTGAAATGGTTGTAAAGGAATGGATATTTAAAAATCTAATCTTTAAGGTTCGCGTTGACCTTAGCTTTTTGACTTCTAATTATATCTTGACATTTATTGGACCCTACATTTTACTCCAAAAGTACTGCATACTATTGCAAAGCGTATTTACTACATGTCTTAAGCCATAGTTACAAATCCATGTGTTTGCATATCTTTGTAAAAAAATATAAAGAAGGACTCAATTGCTATCTAAATTTGACAATATTTGCCATTTACAAAAGTCTACTACTCGGCTTGTGTTTTAACCAGCAGTCTTGTCAAATTGTATTTTGGAGTCAAAGTCCCAAAGACTAGCATTTTTCTCCATCAGTTAAATTCATCTTGATTTCACGTGCTTTTACGATGTTTTCCGAATAATAGCTGCAGCCTAAGGCAACGCGACTGTAACGTGACTGAATTTAGGCTTGCTAGAGCATTTGTTAGCTATTATCTTAAATGTTGTTTTATTTATCAGTACTATTATCGGCGCCTGAGAAGTACTAGTACAAGTGGAATGATGGTGGAGGGGCCTCAAATGAATAAAAGAATTGAAGTATTGTTTCGGTTCTGACATAATGCCATAGCGTTTGAATTAGTATACATTTGTTCGAAATACGAGGAGGTCCTCTTGTTGCTGGAGCCAGTGGCGAAGTCGGTAAGATACTCGACCGCGGATCAGTAGGTGTAGGGTTCAAATCCTGGGCTCGCCTGTCATTGCCATCGCTTTTGAGTGAGAAAACCGACGTTAACCTTAGCTTTACCAGCTTTTTACTGAAGAGATAAATAGGTAACTATCAGCTCTGAAGAAAGATACGGTATTCAAAACTCGATCAAGTTCTTCGCAAATGAACTAATATCTACGTAAATTGAGAGCCTCACTTTTTGTATTATCGTTAGGAATACACTTCTAGTTGTACAGTATTCCCGTGTTGAGTCCGTGACAGTAGCTGAAGAATAAAACAACCGTTAACTGAGCGTGTCATACTGAGGAAGGCAACGGGAATGCACCTCATAATTCTCCCCAAGCTATAGGCTACATCAGGTATAGATAAGGCATTGCCTTTATTGATTAACTTATTAATCAATGGAGTGCTCTTGATGGAGAGTGAAATCAGACTCTGGGTATGAATATGTCTAGGACCTGCCAATCGGCAGAAACTAGAGAAGGAGATACTCCAAATAGAAAAGTTGTAATTCTTCGAAAACTACTACATTTTAATCTTAATTCGCAGCAGACACCCGAACACGAGTAAGAGCACATTACCGCACAAGCATACTGCTTTAATAAGAACCATTTCAACAATAGGTCTAACAGAATTTATACAGCCTTTAGTCGCCATTAATCTACTCATTCTACCCTGATAATTTCAACAAAGATAAGACTGAATTCCATATTCTCAAAACTTAATAACTGATGTCAAATTATTTTTAGGAAGTCGTAACAGAATGCACCTTAACTGCAGAGTATTCTAACATTGAAAGTTCTGATAAGCTACGACTTGATGTACTTTAATCGGAGTAAGAATGAAAATACTGTCTCACTTATCTATTTATTACTGTCTCGCTTATTTACTCATAATTATATCTCTCTCTCTCTCTCTCTCTCTCTCTCTCTCTCTCTCTCTCTCTCTCTCTCTCTCTCTATATATATATATATATATATATATATATATATATATATATATATATATATATATATATATATGTGTGTGTGTGTGTGTGTGTGTGTGTGTGTGTGTGTGTGTAAAAAAGTCAAGATATTATTCAAAGCTTTTCAACCTGCTTACAGCTATTTAGCTAAACTTCACACATTTTTATATTATTTAAATAAAACACCGTTAAATGACTCTATTGTGGCGACATGTTCAAGTGCCATTGCACTACAATGCAGTTCATTTATGACCATCAGAAAGTCTTGAAAATTACAAAACTAAGCAATCAACAGGTCTAAACTATCAAACAGGAAAACACATCTGAACAAATAAGTCTCCTGAAATACTTCTGATCACGCAGAAGCTCTAAAATTGCTCAAAATAACTTCTGCCGAACACAACATTCATAACAAAATGTGAGAGGCAGAATACTTCCATGAACTAAAATTACAGGTCAATTTCTATAAGGACAACAACATCCATTGCCACACTTTCAATCACCGAGACCAGAGCTAACCATTGACTAAAAGCCAATAGTGTCTAAACCGCTGGCGTTAGAAAATTCAGGATATCAGGCAACAGTTGGAGAATTATACGACTATTTGTATATATCACTGCAGTTTGTAGAGAGATATTGTTATTAAATGTGATCTAGTAGGACATTCTACAGAATAATGTTGAATTTTCTGGTCGACAATTTCTCAAAGGAGTTTCCAGTTTGCACGAGTGGACTGTACAAGGGGGTGGAGAGGGGGGGAGATTAGAGAGAAGTTGGTCTAGTTGTGGCGAGCCATGCTGTTAGAGAACAACACCATAGTCGTCTTTTTCTTCTTCTTACCCACCCTCACGTTTTCACCTACCTCCTCTACCTCACCTGTACACTCAACAAACATACAAATATGGTTTTTTTTCGATACGTTTAACATTTATACATCAATATGCTTCATAGCGATATGCTTAATGTTTATACTACAATATGTTTATTACCAATACGTTTACGACCGACTTTAAGACGCTTAAGATGTTTAAGAAGAGGTTTAAGACCGATACAATATCTTTATGTCACTATTGAACAAATGAAATTCTTCTGTTTGTATGATCTACATATGCCGCATAGGCAGATAAAACAAATTTTGAGTCGATTCTACAGTTATTTACAGTCGATTCTAGTTACAGAGAGAGACAGACAGGTACAAGAAGACATACCAGCAGTACCACTATTAGAAGCACCCTCACTGGTACGTCTGTCTCTCAGGTTGTTCAAAGCTTCCTGTATTCCACTGGCCCAGGAGTCTTCGTATCTCGGTGCAGCACTTCCTTCATCACTGTCAATCACATCACTGGCTCCTCCTCTAGCTCTCTCTGCCACGCCTCCCTTACCAACGGCTGGCCAATCCTGACGAGCTAGTGTCTGTGTGGGAGGGGGCCTCTGGTGTCCTGCCTTCAACATCTGTTGATAAATACAAACAATTTATTGATAAAGACATACAAATATAACAGATAAATACAGAAATATACCAAACCAACACACATTGTAGCTGTTCCTAGCTTAGCTCTCTTTCTTATTGCACTGCCTGCTGGAGGATCCATCATATAAAATGCATTCTCTCTTCTTTGTCTTTGGTTATCCTCATTTATATTGCATATAATAGAGAAAGTGGATGCATGATACTGTTTTATATACAAATGCTATATTTAATAAATAACTATATACGATTCAATAAAGGCAAAAATCCTATACCTGCAGTATTTAATTTAAAAAATTATAAATTTCGCTAATCCTCTAGCATTTCAAATTTTTTACAAATAAGTAATCTACACTTTACCTGGGCAAACGAAAGAGCCCCACTTCCACTGGCAACGCCTTCCACAGAACCAACAGACCAATCAGGAGAAGCAACAGATGGAGAGGGCGGGCTTGATGAGTACTGGCAGCTGTCAGTCACCAGCATGTGGGTAGGGCTAGCACTAATAAGGGAGGAATCTGACACAGTTCCTGTCTGCTGATTGGAGGTCTTCGTGCGTCTATATTCTGATCTCACAACCCTCACTGTAGGATCTAACATAACACAGATTCTTGTGTTACATTCTAAATACTGATACTTAATGTCAAATAAACATTACAGATTTTCTTCTTTCCAGTGTTCCGCTAGTGGCAGGTCCAAGGCACATGTTCATACTCAAAGTCTATATCACTCCAATGACCAACAAACTGATCCCAGCTCAAGGGCCAAGCCCTTACTGTTACCTTTACCTTGAGAAAATACCAATTCTTAGGTGGTTTTCTATTGCCATTCTCAGTACCTGTCTAGTTGCCTTTTACAACAGGTGTATTTTAAGGCGGGTCTATTTCGCAATGGCATGGACACAACACTGAATAATTGTAATAGTATTATATAAATTGGATAACTGGGTGAAAAGTATGACACACCAATCAGCTAAATCAATTATAAATTTACTAGCTGACCCGGCAGACTTCGTACCACCTATCAACGATATCTATCAATCTATCTATCTATCAATCAATCAATAAATCAATCAATCAATCTATCTATCAATCACTCTCTCGCTATCTATCTCTCTATCTATCTACCGATCTATCTCTCTCTCTCTCTCCCTCTCTCTCTCTGTCTCTCTCTCTATCTATCTCTCTCACTCACTATCTATCTCTCTCTCTATCTCTCCCTTTCTCTCTCTATCTCTCTTTCTCTCTCTCTAGCTATCTACCTCTCTCTCTCTCTCTATATATATATATATATATATATATATATATATATATATATATATATATATCTATCTATCTATCTATCTCTCTCTCTCTCTCTTTCTCTCTCTCTCTATTTCTATCTATCTCTCTATCTATCTCTCTGTTTTGTTTGATATATTAAGATTGAAAAAAATTACACAATTTTTAATCTTAAAAAACTTAAAAAAATTTAATCACATAAAAGTGACCCGAGCCAGAATCGAACCCCGGACCACATGATCTAAAGTCTAGCACCTATACCACTGAGCCATGAACACTTCCGGTTAAAGCCTGTTAAATTGATGATGTCAACATATCGTTTTAAAAAATTGTAATCTGTATATATACGTCACTCGATAGATGTCTGCATGATATAATTTTGACGTGTTTTGATTGATACTTTATTTAGGCCAAAACCCATTATTTTTAAAATATTTTATTGGCTATTATGTAGGGTCTGCTGGAGACGAATCCAAAATGTCCATGATCATTAAAATCTGTCCAGCCATTCTTATGTGATAACTGCTCTTACGTACACAACTTTGTTGTATATATATAGATTAATACATTAAGTGAACTCAAATATCCAGTACATCTTGATAGAGACAGATTAATACAAACCAATGCCTAGCTTTCTATTCTCCTCTTGTTCTATGCGCCTGGCCCTCTGTCTGTCCTCTCTCTCCCTCCTCTGTCTCTGCCTGGCTCTATCTTCAATCACGCCTGATACACAGCATACAATAAACACACTGTCACGTCTGATACACAGCATACATTAAACACACTGTCACGTCTGATACACAGCATACAATAAACACACCGTCACGTCTGATACACAGCATACAATAAACACACCGTCACGTCTGATACACAGCATACAATAAACACACCGTCACGTCTGATACACAGCATACAATAAACACACTGTCACGTCTGATACACAGTATTCAATAAACACACTGTCAGGTCTGATACACAGCATTCAATAAACACACTGTCACGTCTGATACACAGCATTCAATATACACACTGACACGTCTGATACAGAGCATACAATAAACACACTGTCACGTCTGATACACAGAATACCATAAACACACCGTCACGTCTGATACACAGCATACAATAAACACACCGTCACGTCTGATACACAGCATTCAATAAACACACTGTCACGTCTGATACACAGCATTCAATATACACACTGACACGTCTGATACACAGCATTCAATAAACACACTGTCACGTCTGATGCACAGCATTCAATAAATACACTGTCACGTTTGATACACAGCATTCAATAAACACACTGTCACGTCGGATACACAGCATTCAATAAACACACTGTCACGTCTGATACACAGCATTCAATATACACACTGACACGTCTGATACACAGCATACAATAAACACACTGACACGTCTGATACACAGCATACAATAAACACACTGTCACGTCTGATACACAGCATTCAATAAACACACTGTCACGTCTGATACACAGCATACAATATACGCACTGGAACAAACCATTTAGTTCTACAGTATTAGGTTGTGATTAAGGTGGGGACTGTGTTCCCCTAGCTCTTATTTTTTCTGAGGTGCGTTCAACTGTTAGGGGCTCATATTAGATACTAGGAGACTAGTAAATACATTACAGGGGGCCCGAAAACTTCTGATCATTCAATATTAAAACACATTTCTTAAAACAAGGGGAGGGCCAGTAACGGAAAAGCAGTGCTTTAAATCAATTGCTTCAGTAAAGCACTACTTAAAATCAAGCGCTAATGATTTACAGTCAGAAATTCTAGATACTTGGAGTTGATAATGCAATCAGCTCTGTCAAAGCTCATCAGCAAATAACAACTAGCACTTGAACACTTTAAAACTAGCACTTTGAACTAGATACCATTTTTCTAAAGCCAAGAACTAACTAGATACCGTTTTAGCAAATAACAACTAGCACTTGAACACTTTAAAACTAGCACTTTGAACTAGATACCGTTTTTCTAAAGCCAAGAATTAACTAGATACCGTTTTTCTAAAGCCAATAGACCACAAGACAAGAAGTCTCGCGTAACATACCGGCGAACTGTTTCCTAACATCAGCCGAGATGACGGGAGGCTTCAGGTCCAGCTCTGCCATCATGAACTGACAGGTCAGTGGTAGATGACTCAGCACACGGTATCTACGTCTTGTGTCCTACACAGTACAAGCATAGTCCATCAAAACATCAGGTATTCTCATGCCAGTGCCAAGCGCTCCACTTAAGCGCATAAAATCTATATTCTATAAAGGTGAACAAGAAAGAAAAGTAGATTTAGAAGTTCTATACGAGGGTCATAATTAGTGTTCACAACAAGAAGGTATCTTAAAGCAGTCAAGCTTCTAAACACCATTGTAAGTAGCTCATGACAGCAAAGACCATTCTGCAGCACAAGAGAATTGGGAACAGACTTAACAATCAATGAGGTAAAACTACTGAATAATACAGTTACTGCTAGCGCAACATGAATTAGAACTTCTTGATGTAGTTGTGTGAAAGAAGCTGACCTCTTCCATCGAGAGAGTCTCCAGTTCTAGTATGTTGGCCATGATGACATCCGGCGCCTGAGCCAATGAACCGTACTGAGCCTCTATCATTTTCTTACCCAACGGATTCAAGTAGATCTGCTGTCCATCTTCACCTACCAAAATCATTAATCAGTCTAGCAATCAATCAATCAGTCTAGCAATCAATCAGTCTAGCAATCAATCAATCAGTCAGTCTAGCAATCAATCAATCAGTCTAGCAATCAATCAATCAGTCAGTCTAGCAATCAATCAATCAGTCTAGCAATCAATCAATCAGTCGAAAGTCTCATAGCTTAAACTAACAAAAGCTTTGACACAAATAAATTTACACTAATATCACTACAATATAATAAGTTAAATAAATATCATGATCTTAAGACTAGAAAGTCAAATACTAAACAACGTTACAAGTATTGACTTACACTGATAGAAATAGAATGCATCGTCCTTTTCTCTAGCCACAGCAGCTGCACCAGTAACATCAGCAGCTGCACCAGTAACAGCAGCAGCTGCACCAGTAATAGCAGCAGCAGCTGCACCACTAGCAGCTTCACATCCATCTTCTTGCTCTAAGCTTCCATCCGACGACAATTTCTGCTCTAATCCATATTTTCCCAAGCATTTAGCGTACATTGAATCATTAGCCGACTCGTCTTGTGCAGCGCTGCCTTCCTCACTTCCATTTCTCCTCAGCTCATTTTCACTGCACTTTGCGTTACTATCACAATCCAATTCTCTTCCACTTCCTCCACTGTTCCCTCTTCCATTTCCTCCACTGTTCCCAGGATCACCGTCATCACTGGCAGAGTCCTGTTGCTGGATTTCCTCAGCACTTGACCTCCCACTACCACCATTACCAGCCTCATCTGATTTAATACTGCCAGTGCCCACCTGGACTTCTACCTGATCCCCGCCGCCTTCATCATCTAACTTGTCGCTGTCAAATATTTCTTCTTCAAATTCATCATCAGAGAATGCTGAGCGGTAGAGCTTCATGGCCTGCTTAGAGCTCACACTGCTTGTAGTAATAGGTACCTGCACAGTAAAGCAAATCAACATTGCATAACTAAATCTTCATCATCATCTTCATCATGGTCTTCATCATCATCCCTTGAATCCCAGTTTAACTAGGGGCTGTATACAAATAGACCCTTTTTCCATTTGCGTTAGAAAATTTTGTAGCAATTTCTGAAGCCTAGGCGCTCACTAACTGAATGCCCTTTCTGACATTGGTTTCGATATTAGTGCTTTAGTTGCCTTTTACAACACGTGCAGTCTTTTACACTTTACGGTTACATTCCCTTGAAGACTTAGAGAAGGTTTTGGCAAGCTAGTAACATTAAAAATTGTACATTAATATAATAACAAGTAATAATAATAATAAGAATAATAATAGTATAAATATCAATAGTAGTAATATTTAAACAAATGTATAACAATCCTAATGATTTTCAAGACTGATGTCCATTGCCAATACATTCAGATCATTCAGAGCTGATATAAATCAGCTGCATATCACTTTGTATGGCTAGAAATGCTCAAGCTTGGTTTATTAGGAGCTTATGAAATGCGATTAAACATTGACCAGCAACTCAGAAAGCAATCACGAATTCTCGCTATAAATCAGGATGGACAGCCTACCCTCTCATTCGAAGCTGCAGAGTCATCTCGACCAATCACAGGTGTCCTCTTCACTTGATCTGATTCACTACTGTCACTGTCAGTCATTGGCTGAGGCTCATCTGACTGGGTGAAGCTAGCATCCAATAGCACTTCGCGTTCCTGTTGTATACACAGCAGACAACCGTTAAACAAAAGCACTGAGCAACAGGCACATCAAGCACTGAGCAACAGGCACATCAAGAAACGGGCAACAGGCACATCAAGCACTGAGTAACAGGTACATCAGGTACTGAGCAACAGGCACATCAGGCACTGAGCAACAGGCTCATCAGGCACTGAGCAACAGGCTCATCAGGCACTGAGCAACAGGCTCATCAGGCACTGAGCAACAGGCTCATCAGGCACTGAGCAACAGGCTCATCAGGCACTGACGGACAGGCATCGAGAAGATTTTAAACAATAGCTCGTACGTTGGTCCTGGAAATACTGAAAATAAAATATCAAAAAAGCTTGACAACCAGGTAATTTTTCACCAGTAATCCCATTGCAAGGAATTCAATTATATCATTGGAAACATAGACAGAAGCATTTAATAGCAGGTTACAAACAAAATCTTCCTCAAAATATATATCTCACATAGTGACTGGATGCATACGTGTGCATCAGATAATACAAGTCAGTCAAGATAAAAATAAAGGGCATACCTCAAGCAACTTAAGAGCAGCTTTCACAAAAGATCCCTCCAAAGTCTGCAATATATCAAAGATAAAGTAAAATGTAACAAAAATTAATTCAAACTGCAAAGTGCAATGTTCACTAATAAATGACTAGTAAATAAATAAAGAAAATAGCCTAAATTACTTTCTCTGCAATGCTGTCAGAATATATTGAGCTAACCAATTGAAACACCCATAAAGTAAACACTTTTTTGTCTATATCTGTGAAAAAAACAGAACTGCGCAGAGTGGAAGAGGGGAATTGTTACACAAATGATGATATTGATATTATTACGTTTCAATTTCTCATCTCCTGAAGCAACAGTAGAATAATGACAGGCAGCAGGGCAGTCACTGACTCCGACAATTCTATCAAAGATAGCTCTATAGCAGCTGCTACTACCAGCTGAAACCACGCAACTCTGCATAGGTGTTCAACTAGATGGAATGCTTCTCGTTCTCTTTGATGGCTTATAATTTCTGTCTAAGCTTAATTTGTTTGATTGACGTTATATTTCACTGTTTCAAATTTTATATTAGATTATTTTGCTTTCTATTCCATTTGACTATTTCCATGCGCTTATTTTCAATTTGTATGGTATATGCTGTGTTGGGATCTAATAAACATATTTCTCTCTCTCCCTCTCTCTCTGCAACAGCAAAATCAAGCTGAAGCCATCACGTGTGTGTCGCAGTCTAACAGCCGTGTGCCTACACACAGCATCTCAGACAATGCTTAGATCAGTTGAATACAATGAATACAATTCTAAAAGCTCAAAAGATGAGCTGAGGTTAGATGAGATAATGAATGGTTACGTACATGTTCACCCTCCTCTCTCAGCTGCTGCTCCAGCAACTCTCTTTCTCCTCTCAGTATCTCCTTCACCTGCGACAGATCAGCCGCGATCAGCTTGGCGTACGAGTGCAGGCCTCCCTCTGCGCACAACACACACTCACGTGCACCAGTACTGGCATGAGAACCTACAGTAATTCTTCTTATATTGGCAGGCTGTGCCCACGTGCACTGATGTACGCAGACTAGTCACAGCAATTTGTCAGGAAATAGTCATCGATAGAGGTTGCTTATCGTACAACGTTATCGTTGAACTACTTAAAAGAACCACTGTTCGTCCCACAGCCAGTGGTTAAAGTGGGAATTGAGAGCTAGGGTGAAAAGTCAGAATTTTTCGTGGCCCTCCCCCCCAATAAAATATTTATTGATCTCCTAATATCTAATATGGTTCCTAGCAGGGGAAAGCACCTAAGAGAAAATGACAGCTAAGAGAATGCATTTCCCCTGCGTTCCCCTACTTTAACCACAGCCCACAACGTATAATTGAACAGCATCTCTCAAAACCTTCAGACTCTTAGCTGTCTGACACTGTGTAAATAGTCTTCAGCCTGGATGATAACATGGAACCCTTTAGAATACAGTAATGTCAGATTTCCTGTCCATATTTGTAAGCAAGTCGTTTTGAACTTTTATACTTAATTTTATGAAAAGCCAAAATGGAAAAAATGCACTGTTTTTACATAATGAAGTGCAACACGATTAAAAGAATTGGTTATACATATTGCAGTTTCTGTTTTGTGAAAATCAATTTTGCTACTTCTTACAAAAAACCACTCAGTGATTTAATTTCAATTTCCGCTACTATATACAATATATAATGTACATACATGTGCATGTATATATACATGTATATATAATTCACGCATATATATATATATATATATATATATATATATATATATATATATATATATATATATATATATATATATATATATAATATGTATACATATACATATATATACTCGCCTTCGAGTGAGTAAACTGACGTTAACCTTTACCAGCTTTTAATGCACATATATTGAAATTTAAGGAACTGAAGCTAGCATTTTTTCATTGCAAACAAGCACAATGAACCTAGCGGCCAGTACTCACCCTGTAGACTGCATGGTTTGCCAGACCAGCCCCTCCAGTCACTACGTGGAGCCACCTGCAGCTCCCCTCTAGCCTTCTTCATCAGTCTCATCCTTATCTCACGCCCAGTCTGGTATTCTACCGTCTCCACCGCTAGGACGCTGTATCAAATCAATAGCACGATATATCAATCAATCTAATCATCTGTATCAATCAATTAATGTCATCTCATATCAATCAATCTCATTATCTGTATCAATCAATTAATGTCATTATCTCACATCAATCAATCTCATTATCTGTATCAATCAATTAATGTCATTATCTCACATCAATCAATCTCATAATCTGTATCAATCAATTAATGTCATTATCTCGCATCAATCAATCTCATTATCTGTATCAATCAATGTCATTATCTCACATCAATCCATCTCATTATCCGCATCAATCAATTAATATCATTATCTCACATCAATCAATCTCAGCATTATCAGTCTGATAGTCTAAGATGTCCATAACTAGCATAATATAACTATTTAATATAATCCATTAATAAATCATCTAATTAGGCTATTAATAACTCGTTTATTCAGCTAATTAATTCATCTAATATTTGTTAATCTTAGTATTGTTGAGCACCAGATATTTGCCACTCTCAAGAGCTCCTACAACGACTCATTCAGCTTCTCAATCAATCAATCAATCAACCAGTCATTCTAACTAGCCTTTAAAATGTGCAGCATACAATCACTGTCTACAAGTTTGCTCTACCAAGCTGACAGCTCAGTGCCCAGCATAAGACCATAGGCCTCTCAGGCTCTGCAACATTGTGATGAAGTGCAAGCAGGTGATCAGTGGCCAATATACAGGTACACAGCAGCATAAACGGGCCTACAGGCACACATATAAGAGAGAGAAGTTGAGAGGTCCAGAGAGAGAGAGAGGGGGGGGAGGGGGTGGGGTGAGAGAAGGCAGACACAACAGAACAAATATTAGACATGTGTATACAGACCTCTTCAGGTCTTTCTCATGGATGGCCTCATAACATATGGGACACTTGCTCCATGATTTGTCGTCCTGGGCCAGATAGTGCAGTATGCAAGACCAGCAGTATACGTGTCCACAGCGTGTTATCTTAGCTACACGTACAACAGTATATGTGTACACAGCGTGTTATCTTAGCTACACATACAACAGTATATGTGTACACAGCGTGTTATCTTAGCTACACGTTCAACAGTATATGTGTACACAGCGCGTTATCTTAGCTACACATACAACAATATATGTGTACACAGCGTGTTATCTTAGCAACACGTACAACAGTATTCATGTACAAAGCGTGTTATCTTAGCTACACATACAATAGTATATGCGTCCACAGCATGTTATCTTAGCTACACATACACACGTAATACTATACATGTAAATAACAACAGTATGTGTTATGTACATCAACAATATGCGTGTCCACAGCGTGTTATCAACAGCATAAATGTTCATAGCGTGCTATGAACAGTATACGTATCACAGCGTGTTGCACATGTGTCTTGTATAACAAAACATGTGACAGGTTTAATATAAATGACAACAGTATGTGTCCACAGAGCATTACACTAGCTACAATTACATGTTAAATATAATAACAGCAATACATATGTTCACAATCACCAGTCAAATGTAAATAGCCGCAAAGTATATATATTCATGGCATGTTAATGTGATTACAAATAAAAGGCATATAAATAATATGGAAATAATCAAATGTGATGATTGTTGATTTATACTGCACGCAGCACTGGGTCAAATCATAAATAAATAACGAATTGGGAAAACCATAAAAATGACAACAGCCACGTTTAATTATCAGAAAAATAGAGCAAAGAATCTACAGAGAAAACCATCATGGAGAGAGAGAGAGAGAGAGAGAGAGATAGAGAACAAGAATGATAGAATGACAAGTTTGCGAAGGCATACCAGCTGTAGGAGGGTAGAGACATATTGGACAGGACTGCACTTCATATGTTCTTACACGCTGTAAGCATCAGAACAATTTATCAGCGGTCTCAATAAGACGTCGCAATATGACCTGCCAGTCAAGGCTTAAAGTAATATAAGCTCACCTCATAAATACTCAGTCAACAATTGTACTTAAGACAAATGTTAGTACCCATGTTCCCATCGTTTTTCTCTCTAACGATTACTACAGCATCAAATATATTGATTCTACCACACAGGTCAAGAAGCTTCAAGAACCATTACTTACACTTAATATCTAATATTAGCAGTATTTCTCATCCAGAGGAAGTTCCCATGCTATCCCCAACAACGGCTCCAGTCTACTAAAGTCATCCGTCTTAAAGTTTTCTAAAGTCATCAAGAAATTAAGTTTGTTTAGTAGATTTCTTAATATTAATCATAGCGTGAAATATCTAAATAAATTTCCATAGAAACTCAGTATAAGTTCATTTTTGCAGTTAACTGGAAAATAATAAATATAAACGAAACTGAAACATACGACTTGCTCGATGAGTTCCCAGTCCACGAGAACGTCTGGATCAATGCCGTGAATGGAGTAACTAGCTCCATCTCTCACTACAAACTGACAACTGTTAATAAAACAACATAACATAGTTAACTCCGAGTGTATGCTCTAAAATGAGCATCACAGCAGCGTGTGAGAACATATGAGGCGCAATCCATTCCTATATGTCTCTACGCTCCAACAGGTTGTAAGCCTTTATAACACTTGTCATTCTATTAGCTTCTCTACCTCATTCTATTCCTTCTCTCTACATTTGTTTTTCCACTTTCTCGCCTGATTTCTCATCGATTTTTTATTTTTAAAAGAAATTTATTATGCCAAGTACATCAATCAATCAATCATTTAATTGATCTATCAATCAGAAATGCTGACAATGATAACTCAATTAGATTCATTTGCATTACTAATCTAATTGCTTCAAATACAATTCTCGTCAAAATAGCAGTCATTCACAAAGAACCAATTACCTAAGACTCAATTCTATATGACTGAGCAATTCCTAGAAAGCAGTCGTGAACAATGAACAAATATCCATTTAGCTGCATACTTAGCAAAGGTTCTCTTTTGTTGGCAGAGTTAATTTAATACAGCAAACATAACTAGGTGCATGTGAACCAGTATGAAGACGTATATAAATAAGTCATTTCTGCAATTGAGTTTATTTAATCTTGAGGCATTATAAATCCAGCACATACTTGGCCTGCAGAAATCTCTCTTTATTATAGCAAATGTTTCCACCTCCAGCCTGAACTCTATTCCTGTGACCGCCCCCGTACGAGCCAGCTGCTGATTTCTTGCCGCTCTCGTATCTCCTCCCATTTCTTTCCCCGCCATATCCTCTAGACCCGTAATCACCACGATATCCTCCCCCCCTCCCGGAACCCCCCTTGTAGTTATTCTGATAAGAATCCTCAAAGTAGAAGCCCAACAGAGCGTTGCCGTTGGGGTTTTTCTTGCGTCCCCAGGCCTGAACGGAGCCAATCTCAGGCTGCGGCTCTTCGTTCAGGCCTGCCTTTGTTACCTGCGTCAGATTAATCAATTGCATGATCAATCAATAAATAACCTTAAGGCAATTAATAATAATTCAGGCCCAAATGAAGTAAGTCACTGATAATAAGCTAAAAACTATAAAGTTTAACATCAGCAAAATATTTTAGGTCTTTGTTCAGGCCACAGGCAATTAGTTAAGATAAATTACTTATAAATAAAAACTATCGTTTATTTCTTTAAGTAAACGATCTGCCAAAAATCTAAAAATGTTAAGTAAAATTGCCTAAGAATATAAATCATTCCATATGACCGCATAGCTAAAAGGAGCCAATCACTGAGTCTTTTCTTACATTAAAGCCAGCCTACTAAACCAAACCCGATTCTCATTCAATATGTACAGTTAATTTAGAATAAATTCTAAATATAGCTTAAATAACAATCCTTTAGTTCTAAACGAAAGACTCCAGTGTGACTGAATAAGCATAGTTTGACTCAAAGAATAAATTACATAAATGCTAACAGCAACAACAACGTTAAATGTATGTAGACAATATTTTTCCATCCTCATTGTCATCATCCGTCAACACGTCACCAGCGTGATTCTCTGATTGATCAGAGGTGTCCTCATCTGCAGAACATTTCACAACAGAATCAGTGGCAGACATTCTACTCAGTTCTCCAGAACTCTCTGGAACATTCGTAGGACTTCTCAAAGACACTGACTCATCTGAGAGCTGACTTCCTTACGGCACTGATTGCAGGCTATTTATAGGCTCGGTGATCAGAGTAACACCAGACTGCTGGCTAACTGAGGTCGACGGATCCTTTAGTTATTCTCAACCAGTGCTGGTATTATTTTGCACGAGATTATAATTATTTTTTCACATCCATGAACATTAGACAGAGATAGTCCTGGCATGAAACCTCCACATGATTCCAAATGCTACAGAACACTTTACGTTGTAAACCTCGACTCATTCTACTGACTGATCACAAGTACTTACCTCACACTGGTAGTCGCCGTCAATGGAATACTGCTGATATGAGTTGTCGTTATCAACCCCCTTGTAATACTCTCTACCACCGCTCCACTGCGCCTGACCCCTCCCCTGTTTACCCTTTCCCCCCTCACCCCCACCCTGCTGCCGACGATATCCCTGACCCCCTCCTCCCCTAACCCCAGATGAACCCCTCTTGTTGGCGCCATTATCACGCCGTACGGGAGTGTTGTTCGTCGAGTTCCTCGACGAAACACTACCGCTACTAGTGCTGCCATCTGCAACAACAACAACAACACTGTTAAATGTAAGTTTATACTTAACTATTACAGCAAAACCGAAAAGGTATACCAGTGACACGGGAATCCAAGGTTTGAATGTCTCGTATATTGATAGAAAACCAAGCCCATGCTATAGGCTCAATCACTACTATCACTGTGGTTCTGTAGTACTGTGTAATTGTTAATAATTTAATTAATAAATTTGAGTTAATGCACCAGATGGAACTCCCATTTTTAACTTTAGCCTTGGCTGAGTATGACAGTCTTAGGAAATAACAATCTAAACAGTTTGATAGATTTCTTAATGCTTGGCAAATTGTTGTAGATCAAAGAGCAATGTTCACAAAAATAGCCTACAGATAGTGAAATAAAGCAATACGATTGAAATAAAGCAATACGAAGCATATAAACATAAAGCAATTCAATATTTAAAGTATCAGCAATATATTTTGATAGAAATACATATCTTATTGTAATAGAAAATATTTCTTTAGAACCGCATCACTTTAGAACTACATCAATGTCAATTGAAATAATAACAAATACAATGACTAAAACTTCAAGAATGCCATTGAAAATTTTATTTGTATCCATAATACCTCGTCTAAATTCTGCCGCAGTCGAGAAGGCAGGACTCGACTGGCGATAGTTGTTTGCGGCGACAATCAGTTTCTTTTCCATTGTTATAATCTTTTCTCCTTCCGACATCCACGTCCGATCCACAAGCGACGGAATTCCCAGCGCAGGAGGCTGGAGGTCCCGACGTCAAATCAACAACCGCGGGGGGAAGGACCCCCGGCTCGGAGACCGTACTTGAGACGCTACAACAGGCGTAGACGATACGATATAGAACCTTGTCGATGCTCATGTTTAGCAAGCCATGTTTGCACGACCAGGAATAAAAAGGGAAATTCTTTATAAGAATTTCAGTTGAATTAGATAAAAATATCAACGAAGCAGAAGCAACGAGTTAGACGACGATTCAGGCCTTGACTGCCTGAATTTTTGGGAGCGGCTGCGAGACGGCAGACGACTCCACGTGATGGAACTGGTTGGGAGTTAGTTTAACGAGAGCGTCCCGGAAGCTGGGACACTCCGGATTGCCTAGTGGCTTGTAGGAGCTGAGAAAGTTCAACAGTTGATCCTCACAGGATCAGTGCTGGATAAAAATGGCGATCCTACCAGCTTCAACCGTAAACAGAGTACTGATCCTAGAGAAGCTGACATAAAATTTTTAATTATACTGGTTTAGGAAGTCATGGAGACTTATATTAATGGTAGTACAAGTTGTATCATCAAACTAATGGTATTTTCATGCCTCGTCATGCAAAAATTTCAAAGGAGTAATATACATCAGAGATATAGTACAAAAATAGTAAATGAGTAAAGAAATAAAAAAATTGTAAATAGTAAATGAGCCTATTCCAAAGATATAGAATTAGTAATTCTTATTTTAAGGCATATTCATTTGTAAAACTGCAGTTTAAACTTAAGTTCTGTAAAAATGTTTGATCTTCTTGAATAACTAACCATGAAGCATCTGAGTATATTTCATAAAATTTGGAATAAATAAATATTTTAATAATTCAGATAAAGATATTTTGGAGAGCTTACTTCTTAAATTAATCTACACTATTTTAAGGCTGTTGTTACGGAATGGCAAGGCAGGCAGAGTAAAACAATCAAATAATTTTTGTGGAGTTTTTTTGTGAGTTTACGTGTTAAGCCGATACAAACCTTTAAAAGATATCACCCAGCTTGTCATCCTAGCAGTGAAAATTTCAATAACGAAACTACACCAATAGCGGGTCACACGAACCACTATTGAACATTGATTAGAAAATAACCGAGTATACGATTCCTCGCTCGTTGAACTGACATTGCATAACTCTTTCTCAAGAATCTCTAGTCAAACCCACGTATACTGCGTAATAAAGCTGGTAAAGCTAAAGTAAAGCTAAGGTTAATGTCAGTTTTCTCACTCGAAAGCTATGTCAGTGACGGGCTTAATAATGATTAATTTTATCTTAATTTTAACAGGTAGCCTATTTTAAAAATAGGTCTAATAAATTCACAAATTCATTGAACATCACAGCTTTGGCCAAATAAGTATAGTACACCAAAATGTAATTGACTGTTCCAGAGGACACTATAGAGTCCTATTTAGCTATTATTGTTAATGATAATATCGAGCACTATATTTTAGCACTATATTTTAACACTATATTCATGTTGATAATCAATTACCTGACGCATGTACACCTGATTTGACTACAGTAGAATTAGTAGACCGGTGCATTCGTAAGTTAAAATTTGCTAAAGCTTGTGGTCCTGATGGTTTATATACTGAAAATTTGGTAAATGCACACTCTTTACTTACAGTTAATACGAGTCTACTGTTTCGGAGCATGGCATGGCACGGCCACGTTCCTTCCAGTTTCGGTCAGGGTATTGTTGTCCCCTTGTTAAAAGATAGACCGGGTGACATAAATGACGTTAATAATTATAGGGGTATCACATTGATCCCAGTAGTCTCTAAATTGTTCGAGTTAATATTATTGGAGATTTGTGAACCGTTTTTAGCATCAGACGACCTTCAATTTGGCTTGAAAAAGGGGATAGGATGCTCTGATGCTATATTTGTTTTTAGTCAAGCAGTGAAGTATTTTAATTCGAAAGGGAGCTCAATATTCATGGCAACTTTAGATTTTAAAAAGGCATATGATAAAATTAATCACTATAAACTCCTGTCATCTTTCGTTAAGCGTGGTATTCCAATGTGGGTTATAGTACTGCTACATGATTGGTATAACAAACTATCCGTTAATGTTAGATGGAGGGGGTGTGTATCTAGGGGGTTTTCAGTGAGAAGTGGTGTACGACAGGGTAGTTCTATTTCTCCTGCGTTATTTAATGTGTTTATAAATACATTTATTCTTGCTTTAAAAGATAGTAATATTGGATGTCAATTTTGTGGTCAGTACGTTGGCATTATTATGTATGCTGATGATTTACTTTTAATCTCGGCTAGCGTTGCTGGTCTTCAAGAAATGTTAAATACCTGCTACTCAGTGTGAACACCATGTTAGAATTTAATTACAAGTCAAGCTGTGCAGTCATAGGATCAGCTAGTAAATATAACATTGAAAACATGACGCTTGGGGGTAATAATTTAGAATGGTCTACAACCATTAAATACTTGGGTGCCACGTTTACAGCCGGAAAGAAGCTATTTGTAGATACGGCTCCAATTAAAAGGAAATTTTATTCGTCAGTTAATTGTATTTTAGGGAAAACTAGGTGTACCGACGACACAGTTAAACTCGCTTTAATGGAGTCGCATTGTCTTCCGATTCTGCTATATTCATCTACAGCCGTTAGTTATTCCAAAGAGCATCTTGTTGATCTTAATGCATGTTGGAACTCAGTGTATCGTCGAATCTTTGGTTTTAATCGATGGGATTCTGTCAGGGTATTTGTTGCGGGATTAGGCCGAATGGATTTTGCTTCAATTCGTGCTTATTTATGTTTGAAATTTTACAAAGAAGGAATTAAGTCATATAATTTAGTTCTTTTAGGCGTATTAAGACGGTCGATCTTTTCAAAAGACTTGAGAACTCTATGTAGAATTGTAAATTTAGAATTAACTTACCAATCTTTAATCGAAATAACGTTACGCAATATGAAACAAAATGTCTATAGCAATTTTTGTGGAAGCGCTCTAGTGTAAGATTGTTTAGTTATTGCATTTGTATTTTGTATTCTGCACAGATTCGGTCTTTGTACGACACTTGTTAATTTTCTTAGTTGTCAAATTTGACGAATAAAAGATCTTCATATTGCTCGGGATACATATTCTAGTCAGCTTTTTTCAGAGTGGCCTCTGTACGGGGCATAAAAAAGAAAGGGATTTCTCATATTGATGAATAAATATGAAGTCAGTGATCAATCAATTAGGCTCACAAGTCGATGACTTTAGTTAGCCAAGAACTTGCCAAAAGTTCTTTTGATTCTGCTTCAAATAAAACGCGGGCAGCTGATGATCTTTTCGTTTTTCTCAGATTATCTTTTCTTTAATTTTTCATTTGATTTACACTTGGCCTTTTGATCTACATGTATATTTTACAAAATTTCTTTGCTTAAAAAGAAGACTCGGTCCAACCTCAGTGAAGTGGAGAGCATGATCCTATATATTGATCTAATGACAAAGCTGGTAAAGCTAGCGTTAACGACCGTTTCCTCACTCGAAAGCGATGTCAGTGATGGGTGAGCCCAAGAATTGAACCCACACATACGGATCCGAGGCCGAATATCTTACCGACATCGCTACTGGCTTCAGCCACAATTCTTCAACAGTATTATTTTCTTATTACATACTGTAACCCAAGGTTGTCTGATTTCATGCTCAGTGGCGCAGAAACCACATATTCACTAATAGATATGAACTATACAATGGATCAAGTTCCAAGTTTTTATGTAGCCATTTTTATGAATATGTTCATTGCATGTCCGCATGACTAATACTTTGCGTCATCATCATCATCATCTATCCTTGAAACCCACTTTAGTTATGACCAGGATTTGATACCTTCTCCACTACCTTCTGTGGGGTGGGAAAGTTTTCCATTCGTTTTAAAATTATATTTTAGCTATAAAAGTGCACAAAGAAAGAGAGAGAGAGAGAGAGAGAGAGAGAGAGAGAGAGAGAGAGAGAGAGAGTTATATATTCATGACAATAATTTGACTATTCAGCATTAGAATGATCGTTAAAGAAACGTTAGATCACCAAACTGCACAACAAGTCTATTAAACATTATATTTTATAATAAGACGATTTCAAAAATTATTTCAAATCCTTTGAATGTCTTTTAATTAATAACACATTCATAAATTTCTAACGCTGCAATTTCATTGTTAGTTATTATTTATTTTTTTTTAGCCGGTTTGGACTTTATCGATGTACTGCTTCTCTTTTACAACTTAATGTCAGAGTTAGTTTTACTTTCTTTCTGCTTTTTATTATTTAATTTCTGCTTAACTTCAGGTACCGCGTCTTTAGCATCTGAAGACTGATTCGCTTCCTTCTTCTTATTTTGCTTAGACGATGACCTCTGTTGGCTAAGTTTGCCTTTCTTGGATTTGGCAATGACTTTTACTTTCTGTCTATACCGCAGGTCAGTGGCAATTGTGTCTCGTTCAGGAACTGATTTAGCCAGCTTCTTCTTCTGCTTTCTGCAATAACAATTACAAGTATTTTTAACTACTAGGAATTTCCAAAACGATCTCTTTCGGTACGAAAACAACATTGGAAGAAATAAGCGTAAATTAATTATAATTGTTAATGAGTGTTACAGAATGTTTTAATTTTAAGTTCACATAAAAATGAATGCAGATAAATTGAAAAAAATACGGAATTAATAGCTACATTCAGTAGTCTCTAGAACATATGAAGGTTTTAGACAATTTGACTGCAGACTAAAATCATTTAAAACATCACCATTTAACTAAGTTTATTTTGTTCATATATAATTTATGAGTGTATATATCATATATTATATATATGATATTATATATATATATGATATGATATATTATATATATGATATGTGTATATATTCATATATTATATATGAGTTTTAATGTTTATTATTAATTCAATTATCACTAAAGTCAAAGTTCACTTTTATTATATTTAAACTAATTAATCTGTATAATTTTTAGAGATGGGAATCTTATGAATTTCCAGAGTTCGGGTTCGGTTCGTTAAAAATGAAAGTTCGGTTCGGGTTTGGTTAGCAGTTGACAATTTAAGAGTACGGTTCGGTTCGTTAAAAATGAAAGTTCGGTTCGGTTAGCAGTTGACAATTTAAGAGTTCGGTTCGGTTCGTTGAAAATGAAAGTTCGGTTCGGGTTCGGTTCTAACAAGGGTTCGGGTTCGGCTAGCTTTCCAACTCGCAAGAGTTCGATTCGAGTTCAAAATGGTTTGGTTTGGAAAATGTTGCAATTGTTTAACTCTACTTATAATAACAATGGTTATGATAAACATGTTTAAAATGGTTTATGGTAAATATGCTTAAAAATTAATTAAGTCATAATAGCTGCCACATTTTTTCACCTGGGTAAAAATACGACAATGAGAAAAGGAGATAAGTGATATTTATTCCAGTACATTTCTTAAAATATTGTTAGTTGACCAACAAATGTTCATAATATAGATAATTAGCTTTATAATTGCATCTGAAATATTTTCCTTGATTATAAGGAGCAAATAGAATGCTTCATCAATTTTTAAATTTTTATTGTCACTATAAGCCTATTTATTAGATACGTTTATAATTAAGTGGAAATGTCTTGGATAAAATTTGATCCAATATTTCAGAGACAAATTGCAACTTAGTAACATAAAATTGTCAAATAAAGATGATTTAGTAAACACGTGTGTACTTCCATAGAAAAATGATCATAATATACACCGTTTGCTATCAACTGACCAGTAATAAGCTTCATAATTTACCTTAGGGTTTCAAATTTGAGACTCTCAGATCAATTATGAAGTTACGAAAATAGTTATGAAATTATTGCATTGCTATGGTGAAAAATTATTTACTCCTGGTAGCCTTAACACATATAGAATGTCATATATAATTATTTGTAAATCTGGCTGCAAAAATATTAAGGTAGCACACTAAAATTAGAAAAAATCCATAATTTGAATTTAATAAGAACAAATCCACCTAGATTGAGTCAAGCATTTTTAGATTTTTATGGGATACTCTCATCACGTTTGTCTCTTTGATGTTAATCTTCATTCCATATTTCAATGCCGTATCATTCAGACTATCCATTATCTTCTGTAGGCCCGTCTCGTTTCCCGCTGCCATTCCTTTGTACCGCTTCCATTTTAAAATTTGTGTCGGAACCATCCTAATCTGAATATATGCTGTTAGATACTGTAAAACATGTAAATGCAAAAACTAATATATATTTGTATTGTTCTTACTATCTTTATTTAATGTCAGGCTGGTAAAGAAGAGAGGAACTCCAAGAGTTTGGTTCAGTTCCGTTTGGACAAAGTCTGGGTTCGGGTTCGGTTCGGGTTCGGCCAGTCTGGGTTCGGGTTCGGTTCGGTCAGAGTCTGGGTTCTGGTTCGGTTCGGGTAGAGTCTGGGTTCGAGTTCGGTTCGGTCAAAATTCTAGATTTTAGGGTTCGGTTCGATTCCCATCTCTAATAATGTTATTTAATCTTATTAATCAATATAACTTATTAAATTGTATAAAAAAATTATATATTTATAAATATGGGGAATATTTATAATTATATTCCCCATGTTGCGTCCGGGTTGCCAGAAGAATAGACCAACAGTGTAAATATGAATGTGTCGTAGAAGGCGACACGAAAACTAGATCCAAACCAACGTCAGAAAGGGCAAACAGTTGGTGAGCGCCTGTGCTCCAGAAATTGATACAAAAACTTAAACGAATGGACAATGGTGTGGGACAGAGAGGACTAGAAAAAGTCTATGTGTAGCCCGACCCTGGTTAAATTGGGATTTAAGGGAAGGATAATGATGAATCTGTACAATTTATTCATTTGTATAATCTTTGTATTCGTGCGGTTTAGATATCTTTATATTTAAAAAAAGTAATTTTTTTATCTTTACATTAGGGCCTCCATATCGTGAGAACATTTCAGTGATGATTTTTCTAATATTAACAATATTATTAACTCAGTAGACATAAGAGATAAAGAATAAAGTATAGAGGTGCCTCAGCATGATATACTCCAGTATATCATTATATCTACATGGCACA
Source organism: Enchytraeus crypticus (assembly GCA_905160935.1). NCBI lineage: Eukaryota > Metazoa > Annelida > Clitellata > Enchytraeida > Enchytraeidae > Enchytraeus > Enchytraeus crypticus. The sequence continues at coordinate 249,461 of CAJHZI010000520.1, read as the reverse complement.
GAACTGTACAACAACCACACCTTTATTAGTTCTAATCTAAGAGATATTATGCACTTACAAAATCTAGTTTATTATTTGATATATCTATTCATCCTTTATATTTTATTCTTATTACTATTTATTACAATTATTCACTATTATTCATTAAAATCATAAAGTACTCTAGAATATTCTAAATGTACAACATTACACAGTCTGAATGTGGTTTGTTAGTAAGTCTTATTAATATGTCTTGTGCCTCTATATCAGTCTTGTGCAATTTATTCTATATAGCTTGTTTTACTATAACTGTTGTAAAGTATAGAGATGCCTTAGCTTAATATAATCCATTAAACATTAATATCTAAAAAGAAATGTACATTAAGCAGCTCCTACCTTCCATGAGGCTTAATCTGCAGCATGTATTCCGGTACCTCGCACCCTGCTCCTCGTATCACGTTCACAATGCTGCTCAGAAATATAACAATTAGAGTGCTACTGTCATCCATGACAACATCGAGAACTACTAAATACCAATAAAGCTGTACATATCACAACTGAATTTCATTTGCGATATTTATGCAGATATCACTTTGATCTTTAGACGGATTTGTACTGCGACTTGACATCATGAAAATAAGTCTGCGACGAGTTGAACAAGAAATTCAAAGGAACATACTGTATGCTAATTCGCATTCGTGAAACAACTGTCTAATCTTTTTTATTTTATATTTATTTCCTATTTTATTTTATTATTTTATTTATTTATTATTATTTTTCTTCTCTTAGCCAAATTGCCTAAGCTTTTTATATTGCACAATGCACAACCAGATAGCGCCAGTATTAGCAATGTCCTTATACGCTGATGATGAAAAATTTCAAGAAATCAAATAATTGTGGATTTGAAAAAGAAGAATAACACACAAGCTAAATTTAATTAAAATAGCGAATATAAATGAATGAAATTTTAGGTAATTATACTTATGACAGTTAAGGCACTAAAGGTAATTTAGTTAATTGAGCTTTAGTTAATTTAGCTAATTTAGGCAATAATACTTTGGGAATTATTATTGCCTAAATAATAATACTATAATAATAATAAATAATAATACTGAAACTCACAGAGAATAATATCGTTTCAGAAAAAATTTACACGACACACTAAGTAAGATTCGTCAGCAGAAGACATTTATTAAGAGTCTTAGCAAATGGATGCAGTTAACTGAAACAGAGATGATCAGAGCAGCAATGAACAGAGACATATGGAGGAATATGACCATGATCGCCCAGGCTTGAAACAGGCACGGTACTTGGTGAAGGACATTAGAACTTTTAAAAATAACAAATGTTGAAATGACAGATCTAATAGAAGCATACCCTGCAAGGGTCATAGTCAAGGCACACTAATTACTAATTGCGAGAGATAAAACAAAAAACAGCTTAAAAATTAATTAAAAGGTTAAAGAATTTTTGTAAATGAGCTGAACAATTAAAATTCCACTATGCCAGTCCGAATCCACGTGAAAATATGCTTTGTGCCACTAAATATTACAACAAAGATTCTACAAATATTAATCACAGAATTACATCTAAACATTATAGATTACTAGGCGCTACCTTCTCAAATGTTCAGAGTCCTGATCAGTGAAGAATGTGACGGCCTTGCCTCGTCTACCAGCACGACCTGTTCTGCCTGTAATGTCAAATATAGCACAGTGATTATTATTTATTTATTATTATTTTTTAAATAACAAATGTTGAAATGACAGATCTGATAGTAAATATTGCACATGTTATAGAGATATGATCACGTTTAATACCAGTCAGTTGTAATACAGCAGGTTTAAACATTAGGCAGTTCATAGTCCATATCATTTATCAGTTCTGCGGATGTCCAAAATTTTACTCTCAGATCAGCCAGAAATTCACTTATCTATCATAGATTTAGACTATATTCAGCCTTACTTATCTATCCTCTCTATCTAGCCTCACTTAACCTATCCTCTCTATCTAGCCACACTTACCTATCCTCTCTATCTAGCCTCACTTACCTATCCTTTCTATCTAGCCACACTTACCTATCCTCTCTATCTAGCCACACTTACCTATCCTTTCTATCTAGCCACACTTACCTATCCTCTCTATCTAGCCACACTTACCTATCCTCTCTATCTAGCCACACTTACCTATCCTCTCTATCTAGCCTCACTTACCTATCCTCTCTATCTAGCCACACTTACCTATCCTCTCTATCTAGCCACACTTACCTATCCTCTCTATCTAGCCACACTATACCCACACTATCCTCTCTATCTAGCCACACTCACCTATCCTCTCTATCTAGCCACACTCACCTATCCTGTCTATCTAGCCACACTCACCTATCCTATCTAGCCACACTCACCTATCTATCTAGCCACACTCACCTATCCTATCTAGCCACCCTCACCTATCTATCTAGCCACACTCACCTATCTATCTAGCCACACTCACCTATCTATTTAGCCACACTCACCTATCTATCTAGCCACACTCACCTATCCTATGTATGTAGCTGACAGCGCTGTTGGGGAAGTCGTAGTTGATAACGAGGTTGACTCCCTTGAAGTCAATGCCTCGACCCATCAGTTCAGTACAGATCAGAACCCAGACCCTGCCGGCTCTAAAACTAGCCACGCTGTTGTCTCTCTACAACACAGCAGCGAATTGTTGTCATTTAGTGTCGTCATTTTAACTTGGCTTGACAGTAACTTACTGTTAACAGTAACTTACTGTTAACAGTAACTTACTGTTTGATCTGTGTGACGGCAGCTTGAGTGTGTCGAGTTGTCTTGTAGAGATGCCTTTTGCTTCTGAACCTTGACGTTAAACACACTACAACCTACCTACCTACCTACCTACCTACAACACAACAGTGAATTGTTAAAAGTAACCTCTACAACACAGCAGTGAATTGTTAAAGTAAAGTAAAAGTAAACAAGCATTATAGTGAAATGATCAACCATGTTGATATCTATAATATTTATTGCCACATGTTTAAACCGTTAGGCAATTTTAGACCATTTTCCGTTGAACCAGTCAAGTGAATGTCCGAGATTTTACTTTCAGTTCAGAACGGCTGGGATTCGAACACACGAGGGTTCAATTCACCTCAGGATACGTCATTTAAAACTTCATGACGTTACCCCTACGCTATTAAGACATTCAATTTTAAAAACTGTAGTCAGCATGGCGAGCATCATCAAATTAATAGATGCCATCATGGATGATCAGTTCACTATAGAGAGGGTTTAATTAATTTAGGGCTATTACTATTAAAATAATTAAAATTGACATTGTATTTGGATTGCCACTGACAAAAGTCGTTAAATCATAATGAAGTAAAACAATACTAGAATAACTACACGGTTAATATTGTCTCAGATATTTACTAGGCAAATATTAAATCTACGCATGTATTAAGCCAACACCAATTTACTAAGCTACCTAAAAGGTTCATTACATGTTGTCAAGTCAAATTTTGGATTAAATTATTTTAAACTAGTATTTTATTATTCAAAACTAGTATTCTAAAGATTGTTATAATTTTCTACTTGAAACTTTTTAAACCTTATACATTCACGAAAACCGTATATTTTCAACCAATCACCATGGAAAAGGACACACACACACACACACACACACACACACACACACACACACACACACACACGTGCGAGCACACACTCACAAACACATACATGTGAGCACACACTCAAACACACATACATGTGAAACTCACAAACGCACACATAGGCCTACATGTGAGCACACACACATACAAGTGAGCACACACTCATGCACATACATGTGAGCACACACATACACATACATGTGAGCACACACACACACATACATGCAAGCACACACTCACGCACACATACATGTGAGCACACACACCTGTGCTTGGGTCCTGTCAGCGTGTATAACGTCGACGTTGATTCCATCGTAGATGAGTTCATGAAAGAGTTCCTTCGCTCTCTCCTTGGACTGCACAAACACCAGAACAGGCGGCTGTAGACCCTTTACATACACACAGACAAACACACATACAGACACAGACAAACAGATAAGCAATACCTTGGAGTTCTACTTAAAAAGAATGTTTTAGAATTAGTGCACTAATTCTAAAATATATGGACCGTACAAAAATAAATGTAAACACAAACACATAAAAGGACAGCGAATGAAAGAGATAGCAAATGAGAGATACAGAGAGAAAGAGAGAGAGAGAGAGAGAGTAAGAGATACAGGGATACAAGCAGACAAATAGAAAACTGGATAAACAGTAAATATGAACCTTTCTAATGATATCACGTATTGCCAGCAGCTTTCCCGATTCATCCCCCACATACAGTAATGTCTGATCAATAGTCTCTGTGGCAGAGTTTCTATTTCACGAATCAATCAATCAATCCATTAACTAATCCATCAATATGCAGCCATTATATGATACACTACCATATCTTTAGCACAAAATAAAGTAATTACTATACATATCAGAAAAAAATTCAACATTTAGTCGATAATGTTAAATAGACAGAATGATTTACTAGTGGCTAACCTTGCATACACAAAGGTAGACATGTATTAGATTATCTAGCTTAATATGACAAAATTATATCACTAGATTTAAGTAATATATAACCAGGCACCTATAAAGATTAAAGTAACATTATTTAGATTAAGATGACCTCATTATTCAACTTACTAATTGATTTTACACCGTAGGCTACACAGATTCTTGTAGCATTATCTAGGTTAAGGTGACACCATTAACTCAATTGCTTGATTGTACACTAACCTAGCGCCTATATAGACCTGTATGACATTATCTAGGTTAAGACGACACCATTAACTCAATTGCTTAATTGTACACTAACCTAGCGCCTATACAGACCTGTATGACATTATCTAGGTTAAGACGACACCATTAACTCAATTGATTGCTTGATTCTACACTAACCTAGCGCCTATACAGACCTGTATGACATTATCTAGGTTAAGACGACACCATTAACTCAATTGCTTGATTGTACACTAACCTAGCGCCTATATAGACCTGTATGACATTATCTAGGTTAAGACGACACCATTCCTCCACGTCGTGAGAGTACGTAGCACTGAACATAGCTCTACGCACATACTGTGAGTCACATGCCTTGTATATTGTAGCCAACTACAACATACCACAATACAATACACCACAATACAACTTGTATATACAGTATAATAAACATGTATCTGAAGGACAATGTGATTCCATGGACTACTGTTGTTAAATATTTAGGCATACATATTGTAGCAGCCAGTAGATTTAAATGCAGCTTTGATTCCGCAAAAAATAAAATACAATAGATCTGCAAATGCAATATATGCTAAAATGGGAAGCTCGAATAATAAACCTGTACTACTGAAATTGATATAAACTATGGCATTACCTTGTTTATCTTAGGCCTTAGAAGCACTATCTCTAAATAAAACTGAGATTTTAACATTGAATAACCCTTGGTCAAAATCATTTGAAAAAATATTTAACACTTTTGACACAAATTTAATAAAACAATGCCAACTGTACATGGGATATAAACCTGTGCTACCTATGTATGCTTTAAAGCTAATGTCGTTCTTAGAATCTATTTCAGGATAAGAAAACATTAGCATAAGGACGCCGAGTAAGTATCTGAATATGTGCAGAATATGAATGAATATGTGCAGAATATGAATGAATACGTGCAGAACATGAATGAATATGTGCAGAACATGAATGAATATGTGCACAATATGAATGAATATGTGCAGAATATGAATGAATATGTGCAGAATATGAATGAATATGTGCAGAATATGAATGAATATGTGCAGAATATGAATGAATATGTGCAGAGTATGAATGAATATGTGCAAATTAGCAAATATGTTTACTACTGATACGATTATGTTTGAGAAGAAGTATAGAAATATAATAAACGCTCAATTTGAGAAATTGTGAGGGTGAATATACCTTCATAATGATGTAGAGAAAGGCTTGATGTGCACATCATATTTTTTGTTTATTTGTTTTGTTTATGTGCTTTAATTTTATCTTCACTGTGTTTTTGCATTTTGTTTCTTTGATATTGATTTTGTTTCACTGCGCAATATATGTGTGTAGTTTGCCCAAGTGACGAAATAAAGATTTAAAAAAAATTCCAACTGCTCATTTCCAAGAATTTGTGAAATGGATCCTGCTATGCAAGAGAGAATATCTTTGTACTCTGGATAAAGCCCTAGGCCTCTTTAAAATAGTACATCAATACAGACAACAATCTAGTGAGATAATTCTAGAAGTGATGGTATCAATAAGATAAGATAGTTCTTATTACCTGATCTCTGAAACCAGACTTTCCTTCTTCAAATAACTTATCACATTCGTCCACTACCAGCCATTCTACGCTGTAACACATTAAATTGGTTAACTTTTTTTTACTGTTTAGAAGTAAAATGTTATTTTGATTAAGAAGTAAGCTGATTGGTCGATCAACCTGAAAGACAGCATTATCATTGGTTGATCGATATAATCTAGTATGGTTATTAACCTTGAAGTTAAAATAAACACACCACATTTCTTAAGAGATACCAATTATATCAAATCTGCAACATACATGAAGCTAATCTGATGGTCACACTTCGGTTTATAAAAGTTAGTAAATATGGGCATAACTGTCTCATTCAATGCAGCAAGGCACATTTTTACATATAACAATTTGTCGCATTCATCTAGTCCCACCCGTTTAACAATGTAACACACGCAAAGATGTCAATATTACCTATTTAAATATATGTGAACTATAAATTAGATTAAATTATTATTATTAAACTGCTGAATATTACAGTAAACATAAATTATTAATATTAAACATTAAAATCCATATATTTACTGGGAACTAATATCATTTTTAAAGAAGGATACATTAAAATTACCTTAACCTAGTTTTCTAAGTAACAACAGTCAAAGCACAGAATTGTGCTGGCATCACAAAGAAATCACCAAGATCCCGAAAAAATCTTAAGCTTACCACGATATATTCACCATTTCTAAAGTGTACAAACAATAGTACACCTTCAATAACTGTGCAAAAGTCTGGGTGTTAATTGATAATAAATAACAGTAGAGATAGATGTCAGCACCACAAACAAAATTCAGTCAGAAAAGCAACAACAATGGCCCACTTACTCAAGACAAAACTTGCACGCGCAGTCTTGCAAGCGCAGATTAAGAAAAACACTTACCTGCTCAGTGAGATAAGAGGCACATCCTGCTTTAGCAGATAAATCAATCTATTAGGAGTTGTCACGACTACATCTGCACATAATCAATCAATAACTGTCAAATCAATCTATCAATCAATCAATGAAATTAATCACACAATTAATAAATCTAGCTAATTAAGCTGTCCGTTAAAAAATAGTTAAATCCAGACGATCATACGTGTTGTGTCCAGCTTGCAGAAGAATAAACCAACCGTGTACTGCGCATGTCTTGAAAAGCGACAAGGCAGTAAGATGCAAACCAACATCAGAAACATTGGTGAGCACCTAGGCTCCAGAAATTGTAGCAAAAAATTTAATATATAACACGAATGGTATCCAAACGATATATGTATAAAAATTATCATAATCATCTTCATTGAATCCCTCCCAGTTTAACTAAGGTCAGGATAAGAATAGACCTTCTTTTCTATTCATTTTAGAAAATTTTGTAGCAATATTTGGAGCCTAGGCGCTCATCACCGAATGCTCTTTCCGGCGTCGGTTTGGATCTTAGTGCTTTGTTGCCTTCTGTGAAGGCAACAAAGTACACCTTCTTTATGTGCAGTCCAACGTTTGTCTATCCTTCAACAACCCGGACAAGACATGGGTAATTGCACAATACAATACACATGCATTTACGGAACACAAATGTACAAATGCAAATCAATCTAAAAGAAACAACCACCTCAAAATTTAGTTGAACCACAATTTATTATTAATATTGGTCCAGTATTCTGATCCATTCAAATTCTTTTGACCGAAATTGACATTAAGCCAGTTCAGGAATATACAAAAATAAAATACCATATTTTCTAAATGCTCCTCCCATTACAGAGCTGCCACTCTGATCATATTTCGCTGTTTTGCTAATAAAATGTATACGCAGTGGTAACCCGTCTCCCATCCTCCTGAATTCATTATATGTCTGTAAACAATCAAAAGATAAATAAATCAATAACAACATCGAGCACCATCAATCCAGTGCCTGTTCAACTAGTGTTACAAATCCAATAAGCTTGGTTCAACTAAATGGTAAATCGACAACATTATAACATTCCTTCGAACAGTTTTAGTTTATGTAATCCTAGAAATAGCATAATTCTTCAATACAGGCAAAATATGTTTAAATTCAAAAACTAAAGAAGACTATAGAAATAAAATTAAGATGCAATACAATACTATTTACAAACTAACTTTTTACAAATCAGCATCAAGTCAACAACTCCTTAGTTGAAAACTTGTGTAGTTTCAGATAAAAATAAATAAAGATCAGCTAGATAAATTCATCAAAAGTTAAGCACAACTTAAGGACAGAGAGGCAAAGATCACCTTACCTAAGAATAATTGCAGACCTTCGTGCCTTTACAAATGAAACATATTGCTAATGAAATTACAAAAGTGTTGACTAATCAATATAATTATATCTTTATGATTATATTAATATTTTAGATTCCACATTGGCAGGAAAGTAATTATTGATGGATTACCACCTCAACGCACACATACGAACCTGACGAGCCAATTCTCTTGTTGGAGAGAGGATTAAGGCTCTCACTCCCCCACGTTTCTTCTGCCTCGCCTCTCCACTTAGCCCCGCCTCTCCACTCAGCCCATGCAGCACTGGCAGAACAAATGCAAGCGTCTTACCGGAGCCTGTGGGAGCACAGGCCATCAGTTCTCTGCGCTAGAAGTGCAAAGAAAAAAGGTTCAAGTGATCACAGTCTTACATCGCTAATAATAGCATCGCTAAAAATAGCACACAGTTCAATGGCTCTGTCACTGTCAGATCACTTCTAGGACTACTCTTAACACTTACACCACATCGAGTAATTCTAACGAGCAGAGTTTATACAATTATGATATATTGACAAAATTACAGATCACATACGCTTATATAAGACACACCATAGCCTTAAAGTATCCATCCAGAAAAGTCAATAATTCACACTAAACATAGATACTATTATTAATTTCTAAAACTTACATAAACTTGAAAAATCAATGAGAATAACATTTCTCCACATTAAATTTTAGTCCCATGATCTTTAAAATGCAAAAAATATTTCATTCTATAACATTTAAGAAGAAATTGAATTGGTTAAGTAATTACAATAAATTTAAGAGTATCTACAGAAATGCCATTTAAATTAATTAGGCCTAACTAAAATTAATTTTAATTAATTAGATTCACTTCACAGAGAGGATTTGAGACAGTCTATTTGTATCCTGACCCTGGTCAAACTGGGATGCAAGAGATGATGATGAATTAGATTCACTTCTCTTGGTTCCACAGATAAATGCGATACTTCTGAAAATATTCCCTCAACATACAACAGGCTAGCTTATTCTATAACTATAATAAACAATAATTGTACAAAATGTCAGTAAAGCAACCTGAAGCATAACAGGCATGGCCTGCATCTCAATGGGCGTGGGTTCAACAAACCCCGCAGACTTGACGTTGTCCAGCAGTCTCTGAGACACGTTGTGCCGCGTCAACAGTTCTTCAAATGTTCTCACCGGGTCAGGAATGTCCGTGCCGTGCACGTGTATGCGCTGAACATTGCGCATGTGATTTATCTGCACGAATACACAGTTCAATCAGTCAATTACTTGTACAATTATTTGTAAAATCAGTGCAAAAGTCTAAGAATCTTCAATATAATACAGTTCAATATAATATATATACAGAATATACGGTACAATCAACAATTACTTGTACAATTATTTGCAAAATCAGTGCATGTTTAACAAAGTCTAAGAAGCTAAATAAGAGACAAGGCCAAATGGTCGCAAGGATCACATGCTTGCACGATAAGCAGGAGGCCATAGGTTCCAATCCATTACCAATGTCTCCACAGTATCAGTTGTGATACGGAGACAGACGTTAAATTTAGCTATATAACTTTGTTTATTAAATAGGCAAACGTGTGTAATAGTGTAGTGAAGCACTGATTTCGTTGGTTCTGTAGAAACTCTGTTCTTGGTATGGTATACCTCGTAAAACCAGTTGTTAAGACCGTTAGATGACGGGCGGTTCTCTTAGTGGGATGATGTAAGTTTACTGCACTCATTTTTGTGTTCAAGAACTATATAACGCAGATCGTTTACTTTTTGGAAATAGATATTCAACTAAGCTTTGTAGCTCTATCTATAGCTCTACTCTGAAATCTAGAATGTTGCCTCTTTTTGTAAAAGTTGTATTTTTGTCCAGTAGATGAACCAATGACTAAATTATTAGCATGGCGAATGACTGCAATTCGGTAGATTTTCAGTCTTGAACCATATCTCATCCATTAGTGGTATCGTTTGAATATGCAGTAACATTAAATGCCACATTAATTAGCTTATCTCTCATACTGCTGTCAATAATTTTTCAGTAACCAAATGAATTTTAACAATGAACAATTAAAATTTTTTTATAAAAATACACAACTTGTTGATTCTCGGAACTGCAGGATTGATACGATCTACCGTAAGTGTAGAGGAGTGCATAATAAATGCACTTACCATTTGTACAAGATTAAATACAAAAGCAATGATCCTTGAAAGATAATATCCAATTAATGATAGATTATCATATATCCATTCAGATATGTACACGTATATTCCACTTCTGACTTTAATATTCATTATGTGATTATATTATAATAGAATATCTACATTATATATCTATATCTGCAAACAAACATATATAGTAAATGACTTATCTGTACCACGTGCTCTTTCCTGTGTTAAAGTAAAACATAATCTGTTGTGAGACTTAATATATACATATGTCTATGTATACTGCTTAGCGTGCCGCGATATGTTTATGTATCCTTCTAACTATTGTTGCGTATGTCTCATTCCCGGGTATGCCTACGATGTTGTCTTCTCATATCTCTTCTTGTAACTGTCCGTATGTTTTCATTCTTTGTATCTCTTCTTATATCTCTTCTTATTACATCGTCTATTCGTCCATACGCTTTCATCAATTGTGGCTCTTCTTCTATCTCTGCACATGCTATCATCTATCTTTCAGTTTACCTTCTTGTCTTATTTATGATGCCTTCTGATGCCTGAAAAGTTCCTATAAAAGCAGGCGCCCAGCATGCCTGAGGTGTGCGAGCATTAGTTCTAGTCTTAGATATTCTAGTGTTAAGTCGTAGTCGTGATTACTGTCGTTGCGCCCTGGTGTCTTGCTCCAGCTCGTGGTAAGAGTTACTTGTAGACTATCCTAAGTTAGCAGTGAGTGCTTAACCGTTGTGTACTAATGTCTAATCGTTTGGAATATAATAGTAGTGGTGATCATTTATACTGCGTTCGTGTGAGTTATTCTTGGTCATAGGTGATTCATAGGGTATTGTGACCCAAGTCTATCAGCAGCGTGATCTCCCGTAGCCGCAGCTCTAAAGGAAGCCTCGAGTAGCTCCCAAGAATTAGTTAATTGCACATTAATTGCTTTGTTACTTCTTATATCTCTTCGTAGATTCTACTTAGTAATTAATACTATTTATTAACATTGTACTGAAACCAAAAAATAAGTATTTATTATATTTAAACTATTTTAAAGCTTAACATCAAAGGTGTTTGAAAATATTATGAACTGCATGCATACCTATGAAATAAATACTAGAAATATTTAAATTATTAATGTGAAATTATAAGAACCTGCTCCTGATGTAGCTGCACTGCCTTATCAATTGTTAACTCAGTGCTCTTGTTTTTTCTATTCTTGTTCTTTGCTTTCTTGCCGTGTTGTGGCCCATTAAATTCTATATCATGAGCACTGAGCTTCATATCACCCAATATCTGCAGCTTGTCCTCTTCTATATTCTCATCCTCGCTGTCGCCATTATCAAAGTCATCTTCATCTTGTTCTTGCGTTGACAAATCAGAAGTAGAGCATTCTCCATCAGTATCATTGGAAAAGCTATCATTTAAATCGACATCGTTTTCATCAACATCATCATCTTCGTCATTATCATCCTCATCATCATCACTGGGCTCAACTTCATAGTTTCCATTACATTTAGAAACCTTCTGATTTGATGCAATCATTCCTAAAAAGCACATATGCAAAAAAATTCCTTATTAATTAGAGTAAAATTTATAAAGTTGAGAAATCATTATATTTGTAGCTAATTGATTTCAGAATTCATTTTTCAATTTTACAAATTAGTAAAATTACATATACTAATAGATGTTATGGGTAAAGATTCTGTTATTTTTATTAAACATTAAAACTAAAAAATTCAAAAGCTTCTTTACTAATAATTAATTAGCAACTTTCATCTCGCGAAACTGATGTCACTTAAACCCACACACATTGATCCGCAGTTGGATATATTATCTAGATCGTCACTGACTTCAGCCATAGGTGATATCGGTAAGAAATGATATTTCTACTTTTAGAGTAATGCTTCCATATCTTATATGTTGAGTAGGACATTTAAGAAAGCATGAAGAAAATTAATGTTTAAATATTTTTACACAAATTTTATTTGATAGTATAAAAAATTTGTATCTCATACATTCTAAAACAAGTAATATTACACAATTATTACTTTTGTATTATTTAATATATATGGTTATGTTTGAGGTAATTGCCCCAAAAAGAAAGAAAACATCAAATCAACTAATTTCAAAAATCAGAGTCATTAGCTCTTCTTTAATCAGAGTTATTAACTCTGATTTGTAATTAAGTTCACTTGCCTTGGATCTTGCACTTGCACTGTTTTGATCTCACTTTCTCTTGTGGTCTCTGTGTACTCATTCATCATCGTGTGGTTCTTTGGCGATTGTTTGTGTAGAGTCTGCAAGAGACGTCCCTGACATTGCCTTATGGCGAGAAACCGGACGTTAAATTCTTATTGATTGATTGATTAACAAACCTTCAAGTCGTGCACGTTTCAAACATGGTGATGAACTGGAACTGGTTCTCTTTTTTGCAAGAGATATAGCTGACGGATGTGAATGATGCGTTTTGTTATCAATAGCTGGTAACTTCACTCCACCATTTTTTATTACTTCTTTGTTTGCAGGCTGCTCCTTTATAATCTAAAAGCAGAAATAAACTATTGTACTAAATGAAAAATTAAATACTGGTTTCATGACTACCTTATTCTGTTGATCAGTTTAAAATGACGTTGGCATTGGATAGAATTAAATTGGCCATAATTCATACCTAGTAGTTTGAAAGTATATTCCCGAGCTTCTTGCGTGATTGCTTTATCTTAGTTTTGTATGCTAATCAAATAACTGAGTTAGTTATCATACACAATGCGTAAGTTTCAACCACGAATTTGTACAGTAATTTACGAGAAACGAAATTATAAAAATTGTGTTAGAATGTATTTCATACGCAAAGTTAAACAGAGTAACTTAAGTAATATCTCATTTAAATGCCTTAATAACGTACAATTACATTATAGTCGTCTAATAAAATAATGATAAAACTGACAGTTTAAAAACTAACTAAAGATTTACCTTCAATTTTTCAGCATCTGATCGAAATCTCTTCATGTCAAACTTTGCTCCATGAATGAGCTTTCTAAATATATCTGCACCGTCCATAGCTATAGTTAATGACTTTCTCGATAAGGGCACGAAGATTAGGCTTATTAGTAGCTAAAAAGTACAGCAAGCAGAATTTAATCATTGAATATATAACATTGAATATATAATCACGTTTTATATTAAAATGTAAACATCAAATGTAAACATCTGCGAGCCAATACAGTTAACATAGGCTCTAAGATTAGATACCGCTTGTCTAGGAAATTAGGAATATCTCTCTCTCTCTCTCTCTCAATATTAATATTTGTATTAACATTTATTTTGATATATATATATATATATATATATATATATATATATATATATATATATACATGTATATATATATGTTGTGTTCTCCAATCCTCTCTCCGTTATAGGAGTTCGGAAATGGAGTCGTGGGTTCGATTTTTCCAACTCTTCATGCTTTGGCGGTATTAATCTTGAGGATGCAAGGATCTCTTGCTCATATAGCCAGTTAGAGGCTAAATCAATGAAACTAGAGCTCCTATGAACAGAACTCATGCTTATTCGTTCAATATATGATAATTTACAGTATTTGTGTATTGTTTATAATTATCTCTGTAAATTCTAACTAAATTAGAATATAGACACAAGAACTAGTTATTTATTATTGTAAACGATTTATTATTAACAAAGAAACACGATAGCAATATAACGAGTTAAAACATTAAACATAAAGATAGAATAGAATATTAAACGAATACTAAGAAACAATTAATAAAATGCTAAAAATAGGCGATAAATATAAAGTCAGTCTACTTATAATCAGTTAGCTAAATGACTGTATTTGCAATTAAAATACGAGATAGAAATTGGGAAACGAGTTATTGGCTTCAAGGCACTCCTCGCTTATGTGATTTGATACTTTCCCTCTTTTCTTCTTTATTATGACTGTTAGCACGTGAGGTGTTATATTACAGTCGTTTAGCTGAATCTGTGAAAAAGACGCTTTAACTAGAATAGGCAACTAGTAAATTGCGCTTTTCATAGATTTTAAGATCTGCAATCGCTTGACTGAATTCTAGAAAGAAAGCGCTTATCTAGAGTGGACCACTAGAAAATTAGCGTTCTTTATAGAATTTCAGTATATCTTCTGTCTTCTATCTTTGACTTCTATCTTCTTAATTTGCAGTCGTTCAACTGAATCTATGGCAAAGGCACTACAACTAGAGTGGCACTAGTAAATCGCGCTTTCCATAGAATTCAGGATTGTAGTCGTTCAGCTGAATTCTATGAAAGAAACATCTATCTAGATTTGGCACTAGAAAATTAGTGTTCGTCGTAGAATTTCGCTATTTCCTGATTCTGTCTTCCTTTTCAATTTTCTATCTTCAATCATCAGGCTTCTATTTTCTGTCCTCAATCTTCCATCTTCAAGTTTCTGTCTTCACTGCTAACATAAAGTGCTGTAAATACAGCTATTCACCTGAATTAGACGAGAAAACGCTTTATCTAGATTCAACTCTAGTAATCGGCGTTTCTGGTACAATTAAGGATTTATACGTACAATGGATTGAGATACTAAAATGGTGTCGTGATTAACCGACCTGTAGAAGGTTAGATGACAATTCCACACAATATCTGCAATCCCGTGAGGCACAATCATTCTAATATAGATTTCGTATTTTTCGTGCTAACTATCACCGACCTATAAAAGGTGTATAGTAGCAGTACTTCCTACGAATGCAGTCAGAAACTTATATGAAATCTACTAGTTTATGTGTTTGTCGCAATAATTCATTAAGAATTATATTTAGACAAGTTCAGCTAGTAATTATTTAGACAAGTTCAGCTAGTAATTCCATATAAGCCAGAGTTCAGGAGTGAACTAAAATTCTATAGCCTGTTCTCGGGTAATATAGTATTGATCAAGGCCATGCTCAACAGCCAATCAGAATCAAGCTCTTCATAAGCATTTCTCCACCCACCCCCCACGAGTGGTTGCGTTGCATGCATGTATCTTATGCATATAATTTCTATTATTACTTTACATAATCTACTGTTTTTACTGAATGTCATATCATATTTAATTTAACATCAGTTTTTACATGAATACACCAATAAGCAAAGATCATATCTCAATATATGAAGGTTAAACTTCTAATAACATATTAATTTGCATTTCCTCAATACTTATTTTAATATCCTCGTTTCATAACCTTGCAATTCTAACGCAAAATAAATTCTAATGAACATAAGCTGAAATGAATACAAGTCTTGATGCACAAAGATCAATTTAAACATCTAAATACAAACATGAGTGCAAATAAAATTAATTCCAAACATATGGGTGAGAAATAAAATATGTAACACATTTAGTTGCGCTACATTACAGTGAAACGTCAAATCATCTTTTATTCCCACCTTACTTTAAGATTAAATTATATATCAGTTTACAATATACAATTTTTTAAAATATCTCTCAATGCACAAATAGCGATTTGAAATAATACACATGTTGTCCATGGTTACAGTTCAGAGCAATTTACAGTAATTTTTAATAGTAAATATAAGGCGAGATTACTTGTTAAGTGCTATGAATTGAAGCCACTACTTGTAATAGTGCAGCAAAAGATAAACATTCCCGCACTCACAGAGCCAGCCATGAAAATTGAATAAATTTTTAATTTCTTAAATCACTTTAAATATATTACAAACTGAATAAAAATATACCATTAGAATGGCTTCAAAGTACATAAACCAGATTTCTTATATATATATATATATATATATATATATATATATATATATATATACACACATACATACATACATATATATATATATATATATATATATATATATATATATATATATATATATATATATATATATATATAATATCCGACAATTTCTGTAGCGTGTCATGGCCGGTGTCCGATCAGCGAGACCGTGTTACAAGACCGGTTTTCCAGATTGGTTGTCCGGTTTTTCACGCCTAATTTAGAGACCTAGCATTCGCTCTCGCAGCAATTAAGCTGTCCAGGCTCTTCTGGCTGCAACATGCACTGCCTGTAAAGATGCGTTTGGTTGCCCCACACATCTTTGGCCCCACAGATCTGGAAATGTCTTCCTTCCACCACTGGCTGGAGCCAGTGCATGGCGAAGTCGGTAAGATACTCGACCGCGAATCAGTAGGTGCTGGGTTCAAGTCCTGGGCTCGCCGGTCACTGACATCGCTTTCGAGTGAGGAAACTGACGTTAACCTTAGCTTTACCAGCTTTACCACTCTGCACACCCGTCATATAATATAACATAACAGTTTCTGAATCAGAAAGCAAA
This sequence comes from Enchytraeus crypticus, assembly GCA_905160935.1. Classification (NCBI taxonomy): domain Eukaryota; kingdom Metazoa; phylum Annelida; class Clitellata; order Enchytraeida; family Enchytraeidae; genus Enchytraeus; species Enchytraeus crypticus. Next base: position 232,304 of record CAJHZI010000520.1, on the reverse strand, counting down.
TTACATCTCGCTAAAGACTCATTCAAAACAAAACTAGGCTTACACAATTAATTATAACAGGAATGCCTATACAAGCTTAACTTCGCCTATTTTTCTTTAATGCATATAAGAATATGGAGTTGAAGATAAAGATTATGCCTAACTTATAGAGCTGACATATATACTTAAATGTTAGATTTAAACAATCACTGTAACATTTGTATGAGGATACTGTGAAGGAGTGTACGCGTGAGATTGTCGATAAGTGAAAACTTTTTTTATTGTAATTATATAATTGATAAACAGTGAAGCGCTGGGTTCTTTGCTCACAGGGTAAGAAATGATAATACTACTTCAAATAATAATAATATTAGTAATTATAAAGATTTAACTATTTATACAACTATTTACCTTTATTATTATTATGATTATTTAATATGTTATTTGTTTCCATTTATATTATTTGAGGATTGAAGAAGGTCTATTTATATCCCGACCATAGTTAAACTGTGATTCTAGGTAAGATGCTGATGATGACGATATTGATTTGCACTTATATTTTCTATGTTGCTAATGCTATAAGGCACAGTCGTACACTATATGTAACTGTGTTTATATTTAAACTTTCTTGATTTTTAAACTTTATATTTTACACTTTCTGCACCAATGTATTGCCCTCTAATGGGCCGATCAAGTACTCTGAGCCATGGATCGGAGAGTCCAGAAGTCCAGCCTTTTAATCCTAATCCTTGATCCTCTTCCTTGACTATAAGATGACCCTCTTCTAGAATGTACAACCAGGCTACAAGAAACAGAATTAAATATTACGGGTCCATAATAATTATATGATTATCCTTCGTATAATCTCGTTAAAAATGTCTACTTTGATCTTATACTTTTTGAAAAGAGCTTTTATATTGACAATAACTCATAAGCGACAACATTGATGATATGATTTTGATTTTAGTGTTGAGTATTAAGCAAAATTTAAATTCATATTGGGGCAAATTGACTAATAATCATTTGAAGGATGGCATAGTGTCCTCCTAGAATTATTTATTGAAATGCATTTAGTTTGTTTAGTAATTAATTAATTTCATTTCAGTTTACTCTTTTGTTTTTTTGACGCAATGCAAGTTTTGGGGGTGCTTTTCTACTTTTTCTGTTGCAATATTCCCTAGTGTACACAATACATATAACTTTCAAAACACTTATCAATTGGAAACCTTCATATCTTCCTGATCTTTTAAGCCTCTATCAGCCCTCACGTAAGCCTCGTTCTTATGCATTGCATAGAGTGTACATCATTTTACCCGTGTTGTGTCCGCGCTGACACAACACGGGTAAAATGAAAAGAATAGACCACCCTTGTCTGCATGTGTTGTAAAAGACGAGATAGCACTACGATCCAAACCAACATCTGAAAGGGCGTTAGGTTGGTGAGCGCCTAGGCTCCACTGCAACAAAATTTTCTATCCTGACTCTAGGTAAACTAGGATTCAAGGGAAGATGATGATGGTAGAGATTATATATCATTCAAATTAACTATTGCAAAGAGTTAGCTAAGTAAATCAGCAAAAATATATTAATCAATGAAGCCATCAATATATCAATCAATAAACATGTATAAATAAATAATAAATGAGCTAAGAATATTCATATATACAATCATTCAACAAATCTGCAATAGAAAAGCATAGAAAATGGAAACATATAAACTAGTGAGGTCTGGTCGAAGTCTTATAAGTTAATTTTACCTTTCATCTAACAATTACAGAATATAGCAATATAATTACATTTGCCAGTCAACAAAATAATGGATGTATCATGGAGCATGATGTACTGAAAGTAATAAAATGACACAAACAAAATAACCAACAAATCATCGCTTGAGAAAACACTAACAAAGCAGCACAAAAGTTAGTTAACTGAATAAAAAATTTGCACAATTATATGGATAAAATATCTGACTTAAAGCGTCGCAGATATAGATATCAACGTTTTCGAGATACAAGAGTAACGAGACAAACTATTCAGACTATTACTAAAAGAGCCATTTGCTAGTGTTACTCTAGACCTTAGCTCAATTTACAATTTAAATATTTTTTCATATTCAAAATAATTTAATAATGAATGTTCAGAATATCTGAAACAGTCTACCAGCTGTGTATTTTTTTACAACAAATTTCTTAGTATTTAACAACAGTTATGGTTATGAGTTAGTAAAGCAAGCAGAATCCATCAGTGACAGTAGTTTAGCAGTAGCACTAATTATCTCTACGTTCAGCAAAAGCAAGTATTCCATTTCAACGAAGACAACCAAATAAATAAGCTTATAGCAATTAATAACCTAAGTAATATCTGTGTACTTTCACAACCATATCTTAATATAAAATTCTAAGCAAAAAGCATCTCTAAATTTTTGCAAAACAATCAAATCTTTCCATTAACCTGGCTCTTATTGCCTAGTTCTCTACTCGAAGCCCTGACCACGATACGAATGACGAGCTGATAACAATTGCTAGATTTAAATTAAATCGAAATAATTAAAATTTAAAACAATTGTGCCAAGTTTAATGTCAGTTTTCTGCTAGACAGTGTATCTCTGATGGGGTGAGCTCTGCACTTGAACCCTGCACCTACTGATCCGCTGTCGAATAACTTACAACATACCCAACCATCGGCTCAGTCCATAATATTTATATACAATGATCACTGAAATGAATCCATTTAATATTAACAATTTACACAATACTAACTTGGTTGGCTGGAGCCAGTGGTGATATCAGTAAGACCGCGGATAAGTATATGCGGGGCTCAATGGGCTTTCCGGTCACTAACATAACTTTTGAGTGAGGAAACTAACGTTAATATTAAATTTTTGTAGCTTTTTTAAAAACACAAACATGTACAAACTAAGCACATATATAGTGAGAAAATCACATTCTCAATAATGTCTACCCCTGTTAGCACCAATCATTAATAAATTAGTTATATAACATACTAGTCAGAAAAATATAAGATTTTCTCAAATTATAAAGGCTTGTATTAAACCAGTTTCCATAAACTTACCCCCATAAAAGACTAAAATGTTTGAATAGAACACTTTCTTCACAGTACACAAAAGATTCAAACTGAGCATAAGATCAACCGTGGATGAATGCTATACCCATGCGCCATTGATTGTCTGGGGTAGCAGCAAACACAATCATCACTTGAAGAGCCTGAGATACTTGAGGTACCCAATGAAGAGTAAGCCTAAGCATCACCCCACACAAGACACGTGTGATACATACACATATATGAGTCATGCACAATTCACACCCACGCATGATTCACCCTCAATTTTACAATTAATCCATGCATGATACACACCCATGTATGATACACACCCACACATGATACGCACCAATGTATGATACACACCCACACATGATACACACCAATGTATGATACACACCCACGCATGATACACAGTATTACACACTCATGTATGATACACACCCACACATGATACACAGTATTACATACCCATGTATGATACACACCCACGCATGATACACAGTATTACACACCCATGTATGATACACACCCACGCATGACACACACCAACGCATGACACATACCCACACACAATACACACCACGCATGATAAACACCCACACATGATTCACACCCATGCATGATACACACCCATGCATGATAAACACCCACACATGACACATACCTACACATGATACACATCCACGCATGATAAACACCCAAGCGTGATACACACCCATACATGATAAACACCCACGTGTGATACACACCCACACATAACTCGCACCCAAGAATGACACAGCTCACTCATAGCTCACACTGAAGCGTGATACTACATGAGGCACATTAGTTATCCCAATCACCACCATCATCATCCTCATCTTCATCGTCATCGTCTTCAAACGCTCGTCTTCTCATCTCCATGATAGCCTGAACGTTGAACACCCCACCTCCAGCTCCACCCCCTTCCTTCCTAGCCCCGCCCTCTGCCGCCTCTACCGCTTTCTCAGCCACCTTACGCAACTGAATACCTGTCAGCATGTACAGTCAATACGTAAACAATATACAAAATAAATACCTGTCATCATGTACAGTCAATGTGTAAACAATATACAAAATAAATACCTGTCAGCATGTACAGTCAATGCGTAAACAATATACAAAATAAATACCTGTCAGCATGTACAGTCAATGCGTAAACAATCATCATCATCTTCTCTTAAATCCCAGTTTAACCAGGGTCGGGATATGAATAGACCCTCTCCAGTCCTCCCTGTCCCACACCATATCATCAGTCAATCCCCTATTTTTCATGTCCTTCTTAATTACCGCATCCTAAGTCAATTGTGGTCTACCTCTCTCTAGCTTAACATCCAGCTCTTCCCTCCAAACTCTCTTTGCTACATCAATACGTAAACAATATACAAAATAAATACTGCAAATAATCTACTATACTGTAGGTGCCAATATGGCAATAAAACTTAAATACGGCACTCTTAATATTTTATTATAATATAAACACAATGTTCCAGAAATACAAAGTTATAGATTAAATATACTTCAATTTAAATTCATTAAATTTACAATACAATTTTAGCATTATTTACATATAAACTTGCAGTGTACATAAAGTTTATTAGCATACAACTCCACATGTAACGGAAATAACTCGCGACAATTTTTACACAAACACAAACATACATGCAGACTCTTAAGTTCCTAACTAGACATCAACACACTGTGACTCAAACAAGCAGATGTGCTTTCCGGCCCAGTGTTGTTATGTTATGACAAACATACCGGTTCTAATGGATTGTAGCAGATCCGTTCTCGACTCCTTTCTCTTCACTCCTGTCCCAACTCTCTTTGTCTCCCCCATCATCTCCTTTTTCCTCACAAATCCCGACACGTCTGCTGGTGGGGGTGGAGGAGGAGGCGGGGGCACCCCAACAAGGGGAGGAGCTGGAGGCAGGTCTGCTTCACATTCCTCCATCAGCGAACTAATAGCGCTGCCCGATCCTGATTGATTGACAGATAGAGGCGGGGGAGGGGGTGGTAGCCACATGCTGTTCCTATCAAAATCTGCGACGGAATAGATACTCTGACCACGAGTTTTTGACTGAGAATGTAGCCGGATAATCGAGGGAGGGGGTGCGGGGGGTAGAGGTGAAATTGGCTCATCCTCATCGTTGATAGAATCAGGAGACTGAAATCCTGAATCCACATTGGCCGGAGAACGAGTGACGTCTAGTGGAGGAGGGGATTCTGGGAGGGGCCTAGGTGAAGTCGGTCCTTGATTGGTTGAATTAGATCTCATTGGAGAAATCTGATTGGCAGGTTTGCTGGTACCAATCGAAATGCCATACTCATTGGTTTTCTTCTTCAATTCTTCAATGCGATTAGCTGGCATTCGCACTTGTGGAGCTGCCGTATTTTTCTGTTAATAAATAAGTAAATGATGATATTATAAGAGTTTCTTCAAAATAAATCAAATCTATAAATAACTTAGGTATTTTACAATGAAGTTTTCTTTGCAGATTATGAGACTAAAGAAAAGCCAATTACGAGTGAACAAACAGAAATAAGTTATAATGGACTATATAGGTTCCTAGGTAACAGAGTAATATATTATAAAAGTCTATATAGGCGCTAGGGCAGTCTAGCCTTATCATACAAAAGCAAGCGACGGTCAACTTAAGCATATCTTGAAAGTCTAAACTTATCGTAAATAATATGAAAAGTAAAGTTCAATTTCACATAATATAATATTACTATAAAGCAATATTGCTCACATGTCCAATTTCTTCATATTTAGACTCTTCCTTCACTCCTCCTTACATTCAGGATTGGCGTAATTTAAATCGTTTGAGCGAAATGATTTAACAAATCATGCTTTTTCTGAGTTTTAACGAATAAAAATCAATAAAAGGCACAATTTAAAAAAAATTGTTACGTTTTTTTGGTATAGTCAAATTATTCTTCAGATCGGTTCATGGAAATTACAATATTTTTAAATTTATTAAAAAACATTACAACAGGTACTTATCTAAGGAGCTCTTGTGATCATTCAGGAGATTGTTTTGAATTTGGTTAAAAAAGTAAAAAACCAAAAGAATTAATTTCAAAAATCATGATTTAAATTGTAAAAATTACCTACATTTTTGACCAAACCCATCTCCATTTTATCTTTAAATCCCAAAAAAGACACAAACCTTCTGCTTCTTCCTGGCAGGACGCTTCCTCTCTGACTCCTCCACCATTTGTTGACTCCACAGCTCAAAGAAGAAATTAGGATCTGTATAGAGCTTTCTGCAATCCTTCTTATCCGATCTATAAATAACAGTCAATCGCTAATTCAATCAATAATCAATAATAGGTCTTAATAATCCAATCTTATCTGATTTATCAACAATATTAGTCAATCAATTAAATCACTAATCAATCAACAACAGTCAATCAATTAAATCACTAATCAATCAACAACAGTCAATCAATTAAATAACTAATCAATCAACAACAGTCAATCAATTAAATCACTAATCAGTCAACAACAGTCAATCAATTAAATCACTAATCAATCAACAACAGTGGACAGCACGTGTCGCAAAGGCAACAAAGCACTAAGATCCAAACCAATGTCAGAAAGGGCATTAGGTTGGTAAGAGTCTAGGCTCCAGATATTACTACAAAAGTTTTTGATCCAGACCCCTGTTAAACTGGGATTCTGGGGAAGATGATGATGATGATTACTTTATAATTAAGATCTAAATTAAATTCAATGATTACATGGAGACCTGAATTGATTCAGTCTCTCCAGCGCCGGGATGCTCTCACAGGCTTCATACATCTGAATCAGACACGGGGGTCTCTTAGGCAGGGCAGCGTGACACAGCCGAGAACTCTTGAACGGCTGCAGCATTCCCATGTCGTCTATCAGTACTGCATCACATAGATAGAAAAATATCGACTAATGTGACAATGAAAACCAACAGTAAGACAATGTATGTATGTTTGCTATAAGAATTTTGTATATGAAGACTGGAACGAGTGTTGCTGGATAGCGTAAAGTTCCGCTTACATGTAGAGATTTTTACTACTTTAGATATTAATTTAAATGTAATTGTTATTTAGCTCATGATTACTATTGAACTCTTCCTGTAAAGTAGTCTCGAAGACCGAGTTCGGCCATCGGCCATGACACTGCTATATAAGTTTTCGTTGTTAATAATAATAATAATAATGAGCAATAATTTCAATAAGCAGTTCTATAACTACCATGTAACTGTGGGACTTAAAATGACAAAAATAATGGATTAATCATCATCATCATCACCTAGCTAGTAGATAGAGAGGATACACTAGCTAGTAGATAGATAGAGGATACACTAGCTAGCAGATAGATAAAGGATACACTAGCTAGTAGATAGATAGATGATACACTAGCTAGTAGATAGATAGAGGATACACTAGCTAGTAGATAGATAGATGATATACTAGCTAGTAGATACATAGAGGATACACTAGCTAGTAGATAGATAGATGATACACTAGCTAGTAGATGGATGGATGATACACTAGCTAGTACATAGATAGAAGATACACTAGCTAGTAGATAGATAGAGGATACACTAGCTAGTAGATAGATAGATGATACACTAGCTAGTAGATAGATAGAGGATACACTAGCTAGTAGATAGAGAGGATACACTAGCTAGTAGATGGATAGATGATACACTAGCTAGTAGATAGATAGAAGATACACTAGCTAGTAGATAGATAGAGGATACACTAGCTAGTAGATAGATAGATGATACACTAGCTAGTAGATAGATAGAGGATACAACAGCTAGTAGATAGATAGATGATACACTAGCTAGTATATTGAGTACTCCTTCAATAGAGTACATACTGATCAGCTGTCTAACAACTTGCCCACAAGCCACCGGCTCATCCTAGACTACGATGGCTCCTTCGCGAGCAATGAGTATGAGAACACATAAGAGAAAAATGTGCTGTATACCTAACATTGGGTTGAACACTTTAAATATTGATGCAACAACACTGCTTCTGAACTCAAGCAACAGAATCAATAGAAATGTAGAATACAAAGCCAGTATTCAAAACAGACTGAGATATATCAGAGTCTGAATGGAATATATACATACTAAGTATTTCACCACCATCGTATTTATATATATATATATATATATATATCTTTATTCGCCAATTGGGCAACCAAAACACACACAGAACAGAAACAATGCAAATGTGCAAAAAACAAAGAAAATAAAACATAATGAAAACAAAAGATTGCATTTTCGTATATTAGACTTCGTTAACCTTCGTCATTAGAGGCGTTTTGAGCTCTAGTTGTTTCACGCAGATGATTTACTCTTCCAATCAGAGTTGTTGTTCTTCTAGAGAGGTCAACGGTCAGTTCGCCCAACTCTTCAAACATAGCACTAGACACGAGCGCAAGACTTGCCAGCTGACGCAGCACGTTCAAGCAAACACTATGCGCAGTATCTACGAGAGCAGCGGCATTATCATTAGAAGATAACAGCCTACTCGGCTCCACGTAGTATCTCATCATTGCTTCACTACAGTACTATTCTCCTTTTTAATTGGATGTAATATATTTATCAAATCTACGTTAAAAACTGTTCTGAAACTAAACATAAAAGTTCAACAGACAATATTTTTAATCAATACATATACAGAACTTTAGCTTATGTAATTTCTAATAAGCTTTTCAGTCCATAAACTATAGCATTGAACTTGGAAAATTTACCATATAGTATTTTTAACGATATCCCATTTCTGACACTTGCAGCAAAATGGCTATAACAGAGGTCTATTTCCGGATCTATGTAATATTCGAATATTACACCAATATACAACTTCTGTCAAATTCAAACTAAACGTCTTTACCTTATACCGTTTAAAAATTATGTTACAACAATTGTTATATTCCGCTATTTCTTGTAATTTTTACTTAAAACACTTAAATGCCGAAGTTTTGGTGACTTAATTAGAATAAATCTTAAACTAAGCCTTTTAAACCAGGAAGTAAAAAATGTAAACAATCTACCAGGTTACCCAAGATTATTAAAAAACTTACATATTTTATTTCTGTTCCACATTTCCCTTCAACTGAAAATTGTGCGCCATAAAATAACATAACATAACAAAAATTAGAGTGCTACAGTCATCAATGACAATATCGAGCAGTAGTGAGATAAAATTAATCCGGTGAGCAAAAAGAAGGTCCAAATACGGTGCAACTTCCAAAATCCAGAAAATCAGTCCAAAGATAAGGGATAAAATAAAAGGAGGTTTCAGCGCTGGTCGACACTGGATGGAAAAGAGATCGAGATGGGAAAGATCGGTCGTCAACTGGCCTATCTTATTAAATCTAGAAAGTTAGTCTTCTCATACGTAACTAATTAAAAGCATCATTCGTGTGCATAAAGTTGGGTCAATGGTGACAGTCCAAGATAGCTATTGAACTTTAATTCTTGTCAATCATATAGGCCTACCTATTACTATTGATTGTTACTGACAGTTTCTTTCGTCAAATATTGCTCATAAGTGTCCTAATAGTAGAAATTGTTTTTGCTAAATAGGGGCGGACATGCATCTATCCCTGGCGTTCTGCAAACTGGCGCCTATCCAAGGTGCGTACTTCTACTTGCAAACACGCATTAAAGTGAAATGATTAACTATGTTGATATCTATCACTTTAAATACCACATGTTCAAGCCATTAGGCAATTTAGACCAATTTCCGTATAACCAGTCCAGTGAATGTCCGAGATTTTACTTTCAGGTCAGCGCGGCTGGCATTCAAACCCACGAGGGTTCAATTCATCTGAGGATCTGCCATTTAAAACTTTATGACGTTTCCCCTAAGCTCTCGAGACATTCTAATATTAGTAATAATGCATCGCATGCTGCTTTCACGTACATTTAGAACACTCCGTCGAGATACGAGTTCCCTTCACAAAAGGCAAATGTTATAATCATAGAATAAAGAAAAACCGTGGAATGAAGTGTCAAAGTCAATCTCAACCATTGTAAACACTGAGTTCAAGAATTGCAGTGATGCCAACAACTAATTTTGCTGGCCAGAGGTAAACAATATCAGCTGATCGTTATTTAAAGGCATAAAATAATGAAGTTTTTGAACATTTTCAAAGCTTTTGAACGATAATAAAACACTTTATTATATATTCGTTTATTACCTGAAATCTGACATAGAAAGTAATAAACATAAGCAGACATTGTTTAAAAAAAACTTAATAAGAGTCTTTATATAGCATTCCAATTATAAAGTTCTTATCCATCAAAGGTGTGCGCTTAGATGGTAAAGAGAAAGGGTGAGCCCTCTTCCTGAGCTTAAAGTTTACATTATCTTTAAGCGACGGAAGAAGCCGGTGTAGGACATGCTGTTTGTTGCTGATGATAGCGTTAAACAATTTCTCATCTGCATCGGCAGCGATATCCACAAAAGATCTATACCGAACCTTTAGTAGCACATTTATCGTCACATCTATCCAATATATCGTCATGACAAAAATTTATTTGAAACGAATTCCTAATAATTGGATGTATATTTTTATAATACAAAATGCAAACAAATATTATTTCAAATCTCTTAAAGGATATTTCCCGTTCTTTAGTTTCTGGATTTCTGGAATTTGTATACCCAAACGCGCAGCAATATATTATCTTAAAACCGTTTAAAAGCAAAATATCATGAAATAAATCTGAAATTACAGAAATTACTATTAAAAACATATGACAAAGGGGCTTTGTTTACCCTCACGATTAAATGAAGCAAGCCTGAAATCAAGTCGCTCTTGTTACAAAACTGGTATCGCTGAAACAACAGTCATGCCATATCTACTTATTTTAAATATCTTTGGTTATAATATAGATCGATCTTTTATAATATGTAGCGGTAACTCTGTTCACATAATAAACAAAGCCTACTGGGAGAGTGGGGAGGGGTGTGTGCTTCTATTTCCGGCTGGCAATATTCTATATATTCGCATATATTTATTATGCATTTCTTCATTATTAACATAATGGTATTTTATATAATTACAAAAAATATATATTTCAATTTATTGTCAAATGATGATAAACATGTGTCATAATTTACAGATAAGATATGTCTAGATAAATTATCTAGAGAGGATATTTTACATTTTAAGCATATACTACATTGCAGTTGCCTTCCGCAAAACAATCATTTTTATGATGCACAGTAGCGCCGCTCCAACGAATGAAATAACACATAGCCCCTAAAGTGATTTTTCATAGTAAATACCTTTTATTAAAGGTCTATAGGCCTACTTTATCCATATCTTAATGTAGCTATAATTTATAGCTATAGACTGTGAATACACATTAAAGATTATATAGACCCTTTATAATATGTAGCAGTAACTCTGTTCACATAATAAACAAAGCCTAATGTGGGAGCGGGAAGGGGAGTGTGCTTATATTTCCGGCTGGCAATATTCTATATATTCCCATATATTTATTACGTTTTTCGTCATTTGTTAACAGAATGGTGTTTTAAAAATTACAAAAAATATATATTACCATTACTTATCAAATGATGATAAACATATGTCGTCATTTACATTTAATATATGTCTAGATTGAATGTCTAGAGAGGATATATTACATTTTTACGATAAATTACGTTGCAGTTGCCAGCCACAAAACAATTAAGTTTACGATTGCACGGTGGCGCCTCCTGGCGAAAGAAAAAATATAAAGTGCGATTTTTCAAAGTAAACATCTTTTATGTTAGGTCTATAGTAGGCTATGTCCTATAAAGGCCTATTTAGTATATTAACAATGGCCCATTTAGTTGAAAGGGCGTAAAACATAATTTTTTATAATTAAATTAAACACCTGCTCTGCTGACATGGAGGCTTCATTGGCTTAAGAGAAATCGGCGTTCAATGTCATTTGCTGCTCAATTGTTTCGGCTTGCACTGAAATATCACGTGACAGGTTGTAATTCCTTTTGACTAGCCTGTATCTCTAGCAGTCTAGCTAAATGATTATTATTTGAAAATTAGAGGAATGAGAGGTAAAATTAAACTAGAATATAAAAGGAATGTCGATTTAATATAGTTATTGAGCAATTGAGCTTCATACAATTAAATAACTTGCGCAATTCTAAAAAAAATTGATAAAGTTAATACATTCAGAAATTGTAGGCCAATTTATTTGTTCATTTAGACTATTGCCATATAAATCTTACAAAATAAAATTTCTTATAGGCTGATTTAATAATAGAAGTTTTCAGTTTCAAAGAGTCGACATGTTTCCTGAAGTTGGAATCGATCCTGTCAATCCTGGTGGAGGAGAAAACTGGATTATGAGCAGGAAGTAGGTGATGCACATCCCCATTACCTGCGAGTGAATGAATTAATAAAATAATAAATGAAGTAAATCTACTACTAAATAATAGATACAATTTAATCACTCATTAAAGTAATTAATATATTACAATTTAATCATTTTTCATACGAATCATTACAACTAACAGATTCAACCAAACGACATAACCTGTCACCCAACCAATAAACCAAACGATTGACCGACCGAGTTGACCGACCATTCAATGTAGCGATCCAAACAACAAATAAGCAAATAGGACAATAAATCAACCAAGAAAAAAGCGCTAACAATACCGTTAGGAAATTTAGTCCATTTACTGTTTAACCAGCCCTGTGAATGTCCAAGATTTTACGCTTAGATCAGCGAGGCTAGGATTCGAATCCACAAGGGATCAATTTACCTCAGGATCTCTCATTTAAAACTTCATGACGTTACCCATACGCTATTACGGCGTTCGCTATTCTACATATTTATAGATTACACCTATATTGTCACCCGTGAAAAGGAAGGGAAGAGTTGTTCAGTAGGGGAGAAATTTAGCGGGCCTATAGGGCCTACCAATGGATTATTAGTGTTCAGTAAAATCCGAAGTCATAACTATGTTAACTATGACAATAACGTTTAATGACATGCTGCTATGACATAGCTAGGCCTATATGATATAGGCTACTACATGTACATATATTTCGAATTGGAGTGGCGTGAACATTGCTTTTCAATGTAAATTGAAATGTAATATTAATTCAGACAATAAAACATTTCTAAGTATTTTTTATGAATGAAATTGACGTTTGCAAAATTCTGTTAACCTTTTTCCTTTTAAAAGTAAGCAGATTAATTACAGCTAAACATTTAGACTTAGCTAATTAGCTAGGAACGAAACCAACTTAAAATGACTAAAATTAATATTTTTCCTGTTAAATTAAAAATAGATTTTACCTTACTTCAGACTTTTAGTAAAAAATCATGGAGTGATGATAGACCAAATGGAATATGATAATTCTCAGATTATGAAATGCATACGAATACGATAGAACATCATCTTCATATTCTTCCCTAGAATCCCAGTTTAACCAGGATCGAGATACGAACAGGACTTCTCCAGTCCTCTCTGTCCCTCACCAGGAACAATATGCCCATACCATTCCATTCGTTGATATTTTTACGAAAAAAATAATATAATATATTATTATATATTATACGTAAAATTATATATAAAAACAAATATATATTATGTATATTATTATAATATATATATATTGTATATATATATATATATATATATATATATATATATATATATATATATATATATATATATATATATATTATTATCATGGTATTTTATTTATACCTACAGTTAATATAGTAGAACGGTCAACAGTGAAAATCCTCATCACTGTCAGTCCAACCTCTCCACTGTTTAGACGATTCAGAAACATATTCACCTACAACATAGTTATAGGTATATAATATTGTGTTACACTTTATGAGTAAGTAGAGTTGTCCTAAATAACTGAAATTATTTAAGTCGACTCATTAAAATATAATATATATATATATATATATATATATATATATATATATATATATATTATATTACTTGAGTGGAATAATAGTTCTAAATGACTGGTTGTCGTTAATTAGCTTTAAATTTGATTGTTTGTCTTAAAAAATAATCTTAAATATGAATGATTTTTATTAAATGTGGTCTTAAATATGACTGTTAAAGGTGATTCTACTATTATATTATGTTCATTTTGTAATACAATACTATACTGTACATATGTATCAAATATTTCAAAATAGCAATCATTGATGACAAAGTTTGTGTAAATGAACTACGCTGATAAAATCAAGGCTAAACTGTTATCAATATGAATATCTTTAAAAAGCCTAATATGCATGCAAAAGTTCTTTCTTTATAAGTACTAAGAATTCAAACTTGAAATGGCTTTTCTTGATTACAATTTCGAAAAGCGGTCAATATTTCTGCGCACCCTGTATGACAGAGAGCTCAAATCAAAATGGAACGCTCCGTGTGTTCAATGGTTCTAGAGACTGTAAAAAGAGTAGCCTATTCACCTGTACGGCGATGTTGACGGAGACCAACGACAAGTCAATAGCCAGCAGGTCATCGGCTGAGTCGTGAGCCTGTAGAGATACATATCACTTCGATACAGTACGATACAATGTCACATCATGTTGCAAAATACAGAACAATACAATACAATACTATACTGTACAATACAATACAATGCAATGCAACGTAATGCAATGCGAAGTAATGCAGTACAATACAATAGGCACAACACAACAACACATAACAATACAGTACAGTACAGGACCGTACAGGATAATACAACACAAAACATTACAATACAGTACAGTACTGTACAGTACAGTACAGCACAGTACAGTACAGCACAGCAAAGTTCAGAATATTACTAGGCAATGCATTACACTGCACTACACTACACTGCACTGCACTGCACTGCACTGCACTGCACTGCACTGCACTGCACTGCACTGCACTGCACTGCACTGCACTGCACTGCACTGCACTGCACTGCACTGCACACTACACTACACTACACTATACACTGTAGTACAGTACAGTGCAGTAGAGCTTAGTTCAGAACAGTACAGTACAATACGATGCGATGCAATGCAACATTGCAGTGCGATGCATTGGAATACAGTCCTCTACGGTTGCTGTATAAAATATTATCATCGGTTACCTAAAGATTTTCTATCAGGATTTTATATTTTAATTAAGTTTTTTAAATACAACCACAAGAAACAGAAATGTCATACAGAGCTGTTGACGAGCATGCCGCACGTTGAGGTTGCTATGAGGTTTCCAGCGTTGGTCAGCAACCAGAAGAGCGCCACCGCTACGCCCTGAGGTCTACTGGTCACCTCTGGGCTCCAGAGAACCACGTACAGGATCAGAATGAAGATTCCAATCGGGAAAATAAACATTGAGCCTAGACACACACAAGTGCAAGAGTCAGCGTAATCTGCGAGCACTATCAAATTCTGATGATGAAGGCGCAAGATTTCAGGATCTTCGCTTCTTATTAGAGTCTTACCGGAATTGAAGTGCATGATGTCGTAACTATCATCTTCGAAGTCATCGTCATCATCGTCGTCATCACTATTAGCATCATCATGATAGTATTCCATTCTCTCACGATGGTCATCAGTGAAGTAACGAGATTGAGTTGGTTTATTATAATCGATTTCATCTAGGATGTCACTGCTATGAGTTCCATTAGTATTCATAAACACATTCTGCCCAGTGTCAAAGTCACTAAGTTCAACCTCCCCACAACTGTTTCCTGTTTTGTAATCGTCATCATAAGAGAATTCTTTTTTTTCACACTTATTAACTTTAAGAGAATGATGCTGGATCGAAGCAGGCTTCAGAGATTTCTTAACCAACTTGTTCAAGTGAAGAAACTCACCTCTTATGGTGAACCAGATGAAGTAAGTTAAGGAAGGACAAAACCCCCATGCCAGGGACAGATAGAAATGCACTACGAGGTAGATTAGACGACATGGGAGAGAGTTTTCCACCTGAAAGTAAAGTCCCACTGGAGTAAGGACAATATCCAACATAGGAGTGTAAAGTAGAATATAGGTTGAAAAGAAGAAGTTCACTAATGCTACCAGCCAGGCCACAGCTGTGCAAATTCTTGCTCGCCTGGTAATGCATTGACGAATTTTGGGGCTCCTTATAGGACCAGTGCAAAATCTGTTCTCTTCTCTTAAGCTAGTCTCATATATTTTGATTGAACTTATCCCGGTCTTATTATATCGCATAGAACAAGATGAATCACTACCTGACGTGCTATTGATGTGTGGTTTAGTTTGTTTGAAATCTTCCTGTCTTAAACTGCCAGATCTATGCCGGGAATGCGCTTGAGTATTAGTGTCCATAGCCTTTAACGCAACTTCGGTTTTCCTTCCAAGTTGCCCTCTCCTCTTTCCTCCAGTAAAATAAACTTTAGTTTCTTGAAAATTACCATTTAATTGCCCAGTTCCATCTCTTTTAGCCGTTTCCTCTGCTTCGAAAATGGTTTTATTTATATTGGAAAATGATTTTCTTTTTCTCTTTCTTCCGGTGTAACCTGAAAAACTTTCTAAATTATTCCCACTCAAGTTGCCTTTAACAGAATCATTGGTCGTCATTCTAGTTTCCTCAAATCTTCTATCTATGCTGCTCTTGTTTCTATGTCCTGACCGTGACATATTCACTTTGTCACACACCCCTAAGCTTCTGACGTCGTCTAAACCCCCAACATCATCGACGGGCGTGATTTTTGTGTTAGACTTGCCTGCATTTCTCGAGGACCTAAAATTGTATAGACGAACTGCGAGACGCTTCAGCAGGACGTCCAGACTGCCTCTGAAGCAGACAAACACATAGGCAGTGTGCATCGTGGTGCATAGGACCATCCAGAGGACGGTGGCAAATTGGAGGAGCAAGGTGAAGGTCGGTCTGTCGTCAGAGCGAAACATGGACATCATTCGAGCGATATTGAGCCATAGTATGAGAGTGATTGTTAGACAATAGACCCATCCCAAGCCTTTGAACCTGTCAATGTTAAATACAGTCAATGACTCGATCCATAAACCGATCGATCAACGAGCTGAGCGGCCGATCGATCGATCTAGCAGTCGATTAATAAAATCAAACTTCAATTAATTCGTTAGACGATACAATAATAGTAAAATGATGCCACTGCTTTAAATTTATTTTGTTATATAGGTTTTGATTTACGTTATTGTTTTTATTAAATACAGTGTAAATACTTGGTTTGAATTTTGACTGCTACCAACTGCTAAAGTTCATTTTTAAGCTACAGTATTTAATATATTATTAATCAATCAATCAATCAATAAGAATTTAACGTCCTGTTCCTCGCCTTAAGGCAATGTCAATGCTATTAATGAATTAAGTATTTACTTAAGAGGAAAAGAGAAGATAGAGATGAGTGGAGGCGTTCTACACTATGGACCTGCCAGTAGGTAGTGCACTGAGAGAGAGATGGTGTGAGACAGAGAGGATTGAATAAGGTCTATTCGCATCTCGGCCCTAGTTAACCTGGGCTTTAAGGGAAGATCATGAAGTTGATGATGATGATGATAATTATGATGATGATGCGGATGATACATGTACATGTAAATGTAATTTTAAATGAATCAATAAGCTAAATTAAGCCTCTAAAAAGTAATAAATTATTAACAAAAACAAACACACCGAGAGGATTTTGAATGGATGCCATTATTACTCTTTCCGGTTTCGGGATCACGTGACCTGTTAGTATTTCCGCCATAACACCGGAAGTACATGCCGGTGAGTTTCATACCGATGAAAAGTGAGTAGGCATCGCTCATGAGCATTCTTAGTCTGGCTTCTTGAATGTCTTCCGCTGTCTGAGCTCTCGCGTTGCTGATTCGCCGCTTTGACGACATTACAAATATCCTTTCAGTAGAAGATCTATAAGTAGGCTACCGTCTCTTTGTTAGATTCTTTAAAAGTTGGACAATTAAGCTTAACATCTATTTCTTAGAAAGTGTTTTACAGAAATGCCGAATTGAGGACTGATTTTTTTCGATACACTCAAAATATGCAGTGACATACACAAACAAGGCCGTCAAAGAGGTTACAAGTAACCTATGTAGTTGACCACACCTCAATCATACAAATTGAAAAATAACTAGGCAATCGAAATAAACCTGAAATACAAGTAAAATAAATTTTAGTTAATAAAGTTTTGCAATAATAACAACAGGAATTTAAAAAGAGAATATTAATTTGCTTCTGCCGATAAATCAGCGCTTCAGAGAATCGCTACAGAGAAACACAGAGAACTAAACAGAAACACAGCGTAGCACTTAATTAGTTCAAAATTGAAACTTAAGAAAAATTCCATAGATAATTAAACAAGATAGCCCAGTATAAGATTTCAACGAACAAATTAGTCAACATAATCAATGTTGAAATGCATTTAACAAATCCAATCCCATAATATTGTATTGTTACAGATTAATTTAATGCTTATGACAATGATACTTATAATAACAATGAACTAAAGTAGCTCTTTAATTTGGCTACAAACGATTTAACCTAGTTAGAATTACGTATCACTGAAGGGATTTTGTTCCATTCCAAAATACAATCATAAATATAGGATTTAAAAAAGGTAGGATTAGAAATTGTATATATATATATATAATTAGTGTTAGATAGCCTGGTATCATAAGGATGACTTAACTGTTGAGTGCTGAAAATATCTCTAACGGCTATCGACATTACGCCATTATAATTGAGACTCCTATAGATAATTTTACAGATAGATAATTTATAAAGTTGATAAAGTGGTAGAGTGCCATAGTTAATGAATAATTGATTAACATGATAGAATTTATGCTGATTTTGCAAGGTTCTTAGAACTCTATTGCAAGAGATTTGGAGTGGACGTAACAGATTTAAAGAAGTTTTATCATAAATTACAATTCCATATTGAATTCTTGAATGAATGAGGGCAAAATAAAGATCTCTGCGACAGTTCATGGGAATTAAGTTTCTTCGTCTGAAGAGCATACCATTTAGACTATTCACCTTTGAGACTAAAAAATTAATGTGATCTTTAAAGGAGAGTTTGTCGTCAATAAGCTAAATTTATCATCAAGTAGTATTCCAAGAAATTTGGTAACATGAACCCTATTAATTAGGCTGTTATTTAGTTTGATACAAACATCATTAGATTTAATAAAACTGTCGTCGTTAATTTTAGGATGGAATAGTATATACGCCGATTTTGTACAATTTACTCTTCATCGATTGAATTTGAACCAGAGGCTTATTTGAGAGCAGGCCAAATTAGCTGATTGGTACAATTCAATAAGAGTGTTACCTGCTACAAATAGATTTGAATCATCTGCGAAAAGTTTTAAAGACTCATTTGAACAAGCATACTGCCTATCATTCACATAGAATAGAAATAAAAGAGGACCTAACATTGAGCCTTGAGGAAAGCCAATTGATAGCTTCCTTGTGTGGGAAGTATATTCACCAATAACTGTGAATTGCTGCCCATCAGAAAGGTAAGATTTATATAAGTCATAGGCTCTATCTCGTATACCATAATTATTTAGTTTATATAGCAGAATATTGTGATCAACCGTATCAAAGGCTTTACTGAGGTCTAGAAAGGTACCCAGTACATGGTTGTTTTTAGCATTTTCAGTTTTTATCATATTCATACCACCAAATAAAGCATCAATTGTAGAGTGGCCTGTCCTAAAACCAAATTGGTGTTCATATAGAGTACTAAAATGGTTTAAGAAATCAATAGTACGTTTAAAAATTATCTTTTCGAATATTTTGCTCGAAATATTGAGCAAAGATATAGGTCTGTAATTTTCTATGTCATCAGTATTACCTTTTTTAGGAATCGGAATAACTTTCGCAATTTTTAGAGAGGAAGGGAAGTACCCTTGTTCGAAACAATTTTTAATGATGAAGGCGATATGGGTAGAGACATGATGGGCTGATAATTGTAAGATTTTTGTGGATATTGAGTCATGGCCAGTGGATGAGCTTCTATTGAGACTTTGAATCACATTGAAAACTTTATTAGGTGAAGAAGGAGCTAAAAAATGGAATGGGAAAACTCTCACCGAGAATATGTTTAAACTCCATATCACTTTTAGCGAAAGTATTAGCTAGATTCTTGCCGATATTAGCAAAATAGTTATTAAATTCATTGGCGATTTCTTGTTTGTGTGTAATTGCTCTACTATTTGAGTAAATACGCTCAAGAGTGGAATTTTTGTTTTATTATTGTGGCTAGTTATATTATTTAAAGTCTTCCAAATATTTATAAACGAATTTGTTCTTTTATTGAGTAGATTTTTAAATTAAGTTTGCCGAAAACTCTCAATGTATTTCTCTAGCAACTTTCGATAAGATTTATATTTCAGTTCAATATCTTTGCTTTTCGTTTTCCTGAAGTTAAAGTACAAATCGTTTTTTATTTTAATTCGTTTCTTTAATTCATTAGTCAACCATGGCTTATCTTTAAATCTCTTACGCAAACACTGAACTAGTGAGAAGTTTTTCTCGGTTGAATTGATCAAGGTTGTTTTAAAAATTCAATAGAGTTATCAGTGCTAGACGAGTTGTAAATTTGAGCCCAATTTAATAACGAGAGGTGATTTTTAAAGTTGCTGATATTTTTATTAGAGAATATTCGTACCATTGGCCGTGTAGTGTAGTCGACTCTATTTTTATTTGACACTATAAGGACAATGTTAGAAAAATGGTCACTCAGATCGCTTGTAAATGTTAATGATTTAATACTATGTGAGTAAACATTTGACAATTCTGAACCAAATTTGTAGTATATGTGATCGATAATACTTTGAGAATTATTAACATAGTGTGTAGGAAAGATAGAGAAAGGTGTAAAGTTCATGTTACTCATGACATTAACGTATCTTTCAATGGCACTGATCGAATTGCAAACTT
This sequence comes from Enchytraeus crypticus, assembly GCA_905160935.1. Taxonomy (NCBI): domain Eukaryota; kingdom Metazoa; phylum Annelida; class Clitellata; order Enchytraeida; family Enchytraeidae; genus Enchytraeus; species Enchytraeus crypticus. Next base: position 211,313 of record CAJHZI010000520.1, on the reverse strand, counting down.
AAGGTCTAATTTTCATCAAGAAAACGTGTTGCTAAATCGGTTCACCATCCGAAAAAGTTTCAAGAGATATGTAAATTACAGAGCTCAAATAAAATTATTGTAATTATGCTTCTGTATAATTCCATTTGTAAATAGGCTACACAGGCTACACTGATAAACAATGAAAAATAAGACAGTAATACAATACCTAAGTACCGATTTCTTTATAATTAGATATCTACAAATATGCTGCTTCAAAACATTCGGTAGAAGAAGAATTAGAAGCTAATTATAACGACTGTTTCTTCAGCGGAACAAAAACAACTTGCAGAAGCGGTTCGGCTGGGATTCGAACTGATGGTCTCTTAGTTCTTAGGCAAGTTTGCTATCCATTCGGTCATCCAATTTGTGGGGTGAAGTAATCTTAGTTTTTAAGTGACTAAACTCTGCAAAAATAATATTCACCCAATAATAACTTAACAATAATCTTTAAACAGTACTCTTAGTAGAAGTTGCAGTAGGGGCCTATAGAAAATTAGCCTATTCACTAGTTAAATTACTAAAAATAAAAATAATTGAATTATATATTCAGTAATAATTAGCTCATAATTTAATTACTAAAATCGTTACTTTCCATTGCCATCTTTTCAGGTCAACATCGTACCTCCTGTAACATTTTTTCCATTTTTTCAGCAATGTTCCCATCGCTACTATTTCATTTACACTACAAAAAAGTCGTAAGTGGTATAAGCTATGTCTGAGTTTTAAATTTAGAAAGTGGAGTTTTAAAGGATTAATTAAAATTAAAAGATTCAAACCTAACAATTATTTTATAGGACAGTTTAGATCCTGCCTGAAAGGCATGTAAGCGAAATGCTGAATTTAAGCCTTTACAACTTTTAAAAAAAATTCTTTAAATTAAAAAAAAGAAAATGTAGGAATCTTTAAGAATTTACACCTATTGTGGCAACTACAGGGTAATGCTATCGGTTCGCTCTTTACTAGTTTTTAAACGATTAACACTAAATAATACTAATTTACTTATGCCATAACTGCTAAATGTTACGAATTGATAATTGATAAATTTAAGAACTCGGCGACCACTAGAGAACTAAGAGCTTTTAGCATGAGGACTTAACACTGCAGACTAAAAACTTAGAAAGTAGGTAACACAGAATCACTCTCATTTACAATCTTAGATGGAACCCATTTAGATCATCATAGGCCTGGATAATGAAATAATAGTGTGACTTTGACAACAAAACTGACTTAGGCCTAATGGACTAATCGATGGTGTTCTCATTGTCTAGTTTGACTATTAAATGTTTACGAATTTTTATATTAGACCCTCAGCTCATAGTTGCTATAAAATCTGCATTTGAAGCATATAATTAATCTATGCTACTGTTATTCATTAATGCTAACCATTATAAATCAATGCTAATCATTATAAGTCTATGTTAATCAATACATTCATTAAAATAATTTCATTTTACTAGTCAAAACTGAGAAGCTATTCCTCTCATATATATATATATATATATATATATATATATATATATATATATATATATATTCCTGTTTAACTTTGACAGTTTAACTTATATGATATTTGATATTCTTATCTTAATCCCATAATCTAACTTTCATTCAGCTGTTATCCTGCATACTAATCAAAGTCACTAACACTACGCATGCAATCAAAGGAAACGTTTGCATGCAAACGTTTATAAGTACCGCTATGACAAGCGGCCATTGACCAGATCTCCACTAAGCACTGAACGTCTATGATGTGCTGAACTAAGCACTGAACGCCTGTGATGTGCTGAACTAAGCACTGATTGTCTATGATGTGCTGAACTTAGCACTGAACGCTTATGATGTGCTGAACTAAGCACTGAACGCTTATGATGTGCTGAACTTAGCACTGAACGCCTATGATGTGCTGAACTACAGTGAACCGAATGAGGCTAACAAAAAAGAAAATACGACGCTGGATAAAATATAGCTGTGTCCGTAAGTATCAACACAGGCACCGTTAGTTTAAGATCCTATAATAAATTACATTGTAGTTAATCGTGTCAGTTCGTTTTAGTTAGTTAGATATAGTTTGCACTTAAAACCATCATAGTCTAAGATTTCGTCTAAAAATATGACCGAATCTTTAAGAAGAATCTAAATGTCTTGTTTACTAATAAGTAAACACTAACTTATTGCTGAACAGTTTAACCAAAAACTGATGCGTAAGTGATCAATTAATTAAAGAAAGTTAGTAAATGCGGGTAGTTGTGTTTTACATAAAATCGGCAATATAAATCTAGCAAGAAACTGAATAGCGATGAATAGCGGTAGGCCTATGGCGTCTTCTATTGTTATTTCATATAATTCATAGGCCTATATGTGTTATAACGTATAATTTACCTCTAAGGAAATCACAAATAGTGCCCACATTTGCTCTTTTTAGACACCTTGCCAACTTCTCATGCATTTAATGCAGTGATAATAATACTTTCTTAATCGCTTGAAGCATTTAGATCTCAGATGCTCTGAAAATAAGCCAAACTCTTTTAAGTTGTTTTACATTTTTACTTTAATTAATTTTTAATTTTTTTTACTCAAGAGTCGCAAATGGTTAATTTAAATCGATCGACTCGACTTTTGAAATCGTTCTTTTGAAATTCATTGACGTACAATTAATTGCCCGATATCGTCTGATTTTAATTTTAATCTTCATATCTATTATGCGAGAACCTCAAATGATAAATAAAATAGAACATGCGTATAATTAATTAATGACTCTGAAAAATAAATAATCGAGTTTCATTTTTTTAGGTCGTCAGAGGATTTGGGCAGGTTTAAAAGATTAATTGAGAGGCAGGACTGTTCACTGAAGCTTTCATTGCTGTTCTAAATCTATTATATCACGTAGCTTTCCGCATTTCAATAAACCAGTACGTTATAACAACGTACCAGTAGTACAACAAATAAATCAGTACGTTATAACAACGTACCAGTAGTAAAACAAATAAACCGTACGTTATAACAACAATTTATTAATCGTTTTAAAAATGTGACTGCATTAGCGCAAATCAATAGTGAAAAATAGAAATGCCTGCACTAGGTTACATCTGAAATCACGTAACCGTAGCGAATTTCACTGCTAAATTGCATTGCAGGATGACACACATTACGAAACAAAAGAATAATTGCTGTAGATCAAGTCAGATAATTTAAACGACGAATGATAATGTAAACAGAGTGATGTAACTGTACATGGTTACGAGTACCAACGGCTGTTCAGTTGCTGCTCAGCTGCTGCTCAGATGCTGCTCTGAGCAGCAGCTGAGCAGCAGCTGAGCAGCAGCTGAACAGCCGTATACTTACTTACAGCCGTACACTTACAGCCGTACAGCTATATACTTTTCAAATTAATGCTCACAAATGTACATGTAAGTTGCTTATAAAACTTTTCTCAAATTTAACCACCTGATCCTTCTAGTTTTTTGGACCGACCCCCCACTTAAACTTGATAACCTCCCCACTTAAACTAAAAATTCTTTATCTGATCCAAATTTAGAATTTTACAAATCGAACATTGATTAATTATAACCGATCACAATAAATGTTTTGCCAATTAAGGTATACAAATTCTAGGCCTACTAAATAACATTTGCAAAGAAAACAAATTTTACCAAGAAACCGCTGCTAAGTTTCGTAATAAGACAGATCTATCAGATGTTACGTGCTAGGTTCAAACAGGAGCGGACAGCCGCTTGTTTACATGAGTTCATGCTTTGGGCCTGCTGTCAGATAAAAACATTGCATAATTCAATTGAAACAAATGAAAAACAAATTCGCTGGATTCCACTGAGAACAGGCTCATTGTGAGAGGAGAAAATCAATTCTCGTCGATTTAATCAGCAAATTTAACTGAGCGTGACTTGGTGGAGTCTCCACTGGATAATTCGCTCTGCTGTTCATAACTCTTAATATGAGTAAATTTATCCTAGCATTGTTTTTGATTTTTTCTCTCGACAAAGATTTTAGTCAATCAAGGGTCAATCAAGAGTCAATCAAGAGTCGTTCAATAGTCAATCAAGAGTCAATCTAGAGTCAATCTAGAGTCAATTAAGAATCAATCTAGAGTCAATCTAGAGTCAATCTAGAGTCAATCTAGAGTCAATCAAGAGTCAATCAAGAGTCAATCAATAGCTAATCAAGAGTCAATAAAGAGTCAATCAATAGTCAATCTAGAGTCAATCTAGAGTCAATCAAGAGTACAAAAAAGTAAATCATGAGAATCGATACATTTACATTTATCATTTAGGCCTACTGAAGTTTTATAAATATTCATTGCCTGTTGCACTTACATGTATTTAAACCTGCGTAATGCTTAGTGCCCATAGCTATGATGCCACCAGACGGCAATGCTTTCTTCCAACCAAATTTCATATTGGCTTAAGATTTAATACACAGATCGCCTTGGATTGTTGGAATTTTAGGAGATATTTTTTGGACTCTGTGACCACGTGATTTTAGAGTTAAATGAATCCCATCGTGGGAAGGGCAAATGTTGACCGAGACATTATTTAATTGTTCGACTAGTGAATTTTTATGTTTACCGAACTTTTTAGTTAATGGAAATATTGAAAATGTCTAATTCATCATCCTATCGTCAGTGTTTGGAAATAGCTTCAGGCAAAATCAATGCAGAGCCATTCAGGTTTGGCCTATTAAATTCTCTACCTAAGCCTATTTATCTATCGTCCATAATCGTTAATCTATTGTAAAGCAAAAAAAAGAGTACTCCGTCGATAATGAATTGGTTTAGTGCACGGATAGTCCCCATTGATCAAAATATTAACCCTTTCACAAAAAGGTCATGTAATATCCAAGTGTGGGCCTAGTGTGTGTGCGCATATTAGAGTGTATTTTTGAAATAAAACATAGTTCTCTCTCTCTCTCTCTCTCTCTCTCTCTCTATCCATACCTTATTTAGCTTACAGGGTTAGAATAATGGCTTCTGACGTGATTCTTCGTTGCTTTCATTATTTCTTGCCTAATCGCCTCTTACGACAAGTGCAGTTAACGGCTGATCTATCCATCGGTCTCTCCAAAGATAATTCGAGAAATGATCTGTCTGTCTTTAATTAAACGCCGCCTTTTATTTGAGCTCATTGCAGCAATAACTAGATTTTAAAGGTGATTTTCTAAACATGGATTAATTCTGACTTGTCTGACATTTTATTACAGATCTTACGATTTTCACTATCGCGCTCTATGAATCGTTGGTGAGGCATTTGTGTACTAAGAATGAATGTCTTAATAGCGCAGGGGTGACGTCATGAAGTTTTAAATGACAGACCCTGAGGTGAATTGAACCCTCGTGGGTTCGAATCCCAGCCGCGCTTATCTGAGAGTAAAATCTCGGACATTCACTAGACTGGTTACACAGAAAATTGAATAAATTGCCTAACGGTTTAAAGTTGTGGTATTAAAAAGTGATAGATATAAACGTAGTTGATCATTTCACTATAATGCTTGTTTACTTTTTACGAGACGTCCCTGCCATTAAACAGTGGCGAGGAACCGGACTTTAGATTCTTATTGATTGATTAGGAATGCGTTACCAGACGAAATTTAGTTCAAGAACATAAGCAAGACACGTATTAAGACTCATCTTACATATCCTCGCTGGTCTGTGTTTTGAAAACATTAAACTACTCTGCTGTCAACATCTGCGTCCTATTTCACATTGATTTTACATGAAGAATATATTTCACAAGCAGACAATAAATGCAGTTACAGACTGAAAAATGATGGTAGAATTTAAAAAAAACCAATATTGGTCCGAGATCTATGAATATTAGCTTAAAACCTATAATATACATCTTGGATTTGCCAAGTTGTTTACCTAAGAAACATATTCACACTCAGAGGTTGTCTTGGACGTAAACCTTCACATTTCATTTGAGGGGTAATTTTCACACTTTCTAAAGACTAATTTCGAATACTGTGCTCCACTAAATGATTACTGTTCATCTTTGTTTCATTATAATGTTTGGCATATCACCATCTTACTAATCCAACTGATCTCAACTGATCCTATTGATCCCACTGATCCCACTGATCTCACTGATCCTATTGATTCAACTGACCCTACTGATCTCACTGATCCTACTGAACCCATTTATCCTACAGGCCCGACTGATCCTACTGCTCCTACTAATCCCACTCATCCTATTACTCCTACTAATCCTACTGATTCTGCGGTTCCTTTTGATCCCACTGATCCCACTGGTCCCGATGATCCTTTTGATCCTACTAATCCCACTGATCAAACTGATCCAACTGACCCCACTGATCTCACTAACCCTACTGATCTTACTGATCCCACTGATTCAACTGAATCCACTGATCCCGCTGGCTGGAGTCAGTGGCGATGTCGGTATGATATTCGACCGCAGGTCAGTATGTCCGGGTTCAAATCCTGGGCTCGCCCGTCACTGACATCGTTTTCGATTGAGGAAACTGAAGTTAACATTAGCTTTACCAGCTTTACCACTGCTCCTACTGCTCCTACTAATCCTACAGATCGCACGGATCCCACTAATCCCACTAATCCAACTGATCCAACTGATCCTATTGATCATACTTCATCCGCAGGAATAAAGCAAGTGTAACAATTGAATTGCCTAGTTTTCTACATACGCGCCTGTTAGTCACGGCGGCTCGAGTTCGGCTCCTTGCCAAGAAAACCGGCGACATTCATTTTTGGTTGAAGAAACCGACGTTGATTTCTTTTAATTAAAATAAATTGTTTGCTTCAGGGCTTCTCATGCCACTCTAATTAGGCGCCCTGTAACAGTTGATCTCATAAATCTAGGCACGGTGGAGTTATCAGGTAGTGTTATGTTGGCCGGTAGATCAATAAGTATCCACGTGTAGAGAGGTAACCGCCTGTGATCTACCACATCATAGGTGAGACTGTTCAGTCCCACTTGTCTGTAGTGATCAGGTCTCATTTCATAGGCAACTTTTCTACAGCAAAAAATACATGCAATTTAGCTCTGTCTTTGTCTCACTCTCTCTCTCTATCTCTCTGTCAGTCTGTCGTATCTCTCTCTCTCTGTCTCTCTGTCTGTCTGTCTGTCTGTCTGTCTGTCTCTCTCTCTCTCTCTCTCTCTCTCTCTCTCTCTCTCTCTGTAGATTAAGTTAAAGAGCTAAGTTAGAAATGTCGCAGCTAAGAAAGTGAGAAATAATAAAATCATATAACTTTAAACCACAGCAAGTGTTTTAAGTTAATGGCATCCAAATCATATCATCCATCAGTCAATCCTCTATTTGAGACTTTTCCATTCTATATGAAAGTATTAGAGATATTAAATTAATTGTCGACACTGCCTGCTGGGGTTTCTATATGATAGTATTAGAGATATTAAATTAATTGTCGACACTGCCTGCTGGGGTTTCTATATAATAGTATTAGAGATATTAATTATTAATTGTCGACACTGCCACTGCCTGCTGGGTTTCTATATGATAGTATTAGAGATATTAAATTAATTGTCGACACTGCCTGCTGGGGTTTCTATATGATAATATTATAGATATTAAGTCGACACTGCCTGCTGGGGTTTCTATCGACACTGCCTGCTGGGGTTTCTATATGATAATATTATAGATATTAAATTAATTGTCGACACTGCCTGCTGGGGTTTCTATATGATAGTATTAGAGATATTAAATTAATTGTCGACACTGCCTGCTGGATTTCTATATGATAGTATTAGAGATATTAAATTAATTGTCGACACTGCCTGCTGGGGTTTCTATATGATAGTATTAGAGATATTAAATTAATTGTCGACACTACCTGCTGGGGTTTCTATATAATAGTATTAGAGATATTAAATTAATTGTCGACACTGCCTGCTGGGGTTTCTATATGATAGTATTAGAGATATTAAATTAATTGTCGACACTGCCTGCTGGGGTTTCTATATGATAATATTATAGATATTAAATTAATTGTCGACACTGCCTGCTGGGGTTTCTATATGATAGTATTAGAGATATTAAATTAATTGTCGACACTGCCTGCTGGAATTTCTATATGATAGTATTAGAGATATTAAATTAATTGTCGACACTGCCTGCTGGGGTTTCTATATGATAGTATATAGAGATATTAAATTAATTGTCGACACTGCCTGCTGGGGTTTCTATATGATAGTATTAGAGATATTAAATTAATTGTCGACACTGCCTGCTGGAATTTCTATATGATAGTATTAGAGATATTAAATTAATTGTCGACACTGCCTGCTGGGGTTTCTATATGATAGTATTAGAGATATTAAATTAATTGTCGACACTACCTGCTGGGGTTTCTAGGGTTTCTCCTATCAGGTTTGTGAGGAATCATCAAGTAGCGAGACACACAGCTCGGATACCTCGTGATGTTCATGTCCTGAGATACTATCCTACAACAATGATACTATTCTACAACAATGACAACAATGATACTATCCTACAACAATGATACTATCCTACAACAATGATACTATCCTAAAGCAATGAAATTATCAGTCAGTATGATAGAAAAGGATCTGCTGTAACGTTTGCAGAGTAATAATTAATTTGAATAGTCTTCAACGTACTTTTATGCTCCTGATATGTTTAGATGTGGAATCTGCGCGGTAAATTATGTTCTTAATTGATAATTAAGTAGTGAATGGCAAATTATCAAAATTGTTTATGTGAAAACAATGTTAACCAATCAACTTATGAAGTTGGGTGTTTTACAGAGAGGATTCTGTCCCGATTGACTGCTTACTGGTCATTAGTAAATACTATAGAAATGCTCATTTACTGAGCCAGTATTACACAGTCCTACTGTTCGAAACTGGCCACGACTGATTAATTCGCTTGGTAAATCACTTTCATTGCTCTCAGATGAGGGTCTTATCTGCTTAGAATTAACCTTCAGCGAATGTTTGCTTTATTCAATGCATTCCGTTCTCGACAAGCATACTGTTAAGATAATCTATCTTCCTATTCAAGCATATAAAATTAAAATGTAGAAATCAAACATTATCAATAGCTTCATCATGAGGATGCTTTACAAACACCGCTATTAATTATATGAATGATATTAACGTGCCCGTGTATTCCAAGTTTTTTTCTGCACGTACCTGTAAGTGCTTTTTTAACTGTTTACGATTTCTGCGTTTTGCAGATATCATTTTAATAAACGAACAATTACATAAATCAGTAAATTAATTATGCATTAAATCCACTATTGATACCTGAGCACCATATCATCATCCTCTCCACCCCACCCGTAGTACTCGTTAGAGAACCCGTTGACCTTTATGAACTGACGCCCACTGAACGCCGTGGCACCACCGAATGTAACGCCGCAGCACAACCTGACACAGGACAATTAATCTGACAATAAACCTGACACAAGACAATTAACCTGATATTCAGCCTGACACAAGACAATCAACCCTGGCACAATGAATTTAATTCTGAAAAAAGGTATAAGGTATATCGATTTTGCCAATCCTCGGTATTTATGTCTTATGCAGGGTGCAAGACATAAATTCTCATTACACTAAATCCCAATTTAACCAGGGTCGGGATACGAATAGACCTTCTCCAATCGTCTCTCTCCCACATCATATCATCAATCAATCCCATATTTTTCATGCCATTCTTAATTACCACATCTCACGTCCGTTGTGGTCTACCTCTTAAGTTTTTTCATAGCCAAGCATTAATTAAATAAAAAAATGTTTAATTGCTTTCTGTATTGTTATCTTAATCGACTAAAATCATTTAAAATGAATTTAACGTTCTGTCCTTTATCTAAAGCTAATGACAAAAATTCAATATGTCTTAGATAATAAATTGATTACACTGGAACTCTGTAAGTTTAGATGATTAATAGACAACACTTACTGGTATTTAAACTTGCTAATATAGGCTCCCACGTGTCGCGGTATTTTATGACAGCTGTAGATGTTTCTATCATCTTCAGGAATCATGTCAACGTCGTTAAATACGAAACAGTCGAATGTTCCATAGCGCAGGATGATTTCTCTGAACCCAGCATTCATTAGCATGCCCTTGTTGAATAACAAATTAGGCTCTCTCTGGAATCATGGCATAAGATTAACATTAAACACAAGTAATAGTGAAGATTTCGTCATAGATTATATCTAGGAGTTTCAGTACAAAGTGATTTAACGGCTAGGCGTTTTTATTCATCTCCCTTTCAACGGTTTAATGAATGTTTGAAATGTAAGATAGTACATTATCAGATTGACAATAAATCATACAGATTGAATGAATACAAGGATCTGTGATTTAAAGTTCATGAATGTACCTAGTTTGTTACCCAATTACTATTTCTACGCTCAACTTAAGACCGTGATATTAATTTTTGCTAAAACATTTGTGGTTATTTCGCTCGCATAGGCTACTGTAAGATATATATATATATATATATATATATATATATAATATATATATATATATATTCATATATACATTTATATATTTATATCCAAATGACTACTTTATATAACTACCCTATAAAATAAATGACTACCTTTAAATAACTTTATATACTACTTTATATGACTACTTTATATAACTACCAGGCTACGGAATTTAGTATTTTTCATAAAGTATTTTTTCATTGCATAACGTGCGTTGTTAAGCCTTGCTTACACATCACAGTAATATATTTAATATATCATAATCATAGCTATCGTCAGACCTGTTCTATAACGAATATCGTGTAGTCTATTTGCTGTCTCTGAAGGAGCGGATGAAGGAAACGAAGCAGGGCCTGTAGATGTCGAGTCCGAGCTCTAAACGGTATGACTACAGCCACTCTCTGCCTCGACCTGCAGTCCTTTGGGGACCAGTGCCCCCCAGGTAGGACCCCCTGCTGGGATATCCGCTTCTCCGCCTCCTCAAAACTCTCCCCAAACTTTAACTTCACTTTCCGTCTTCCCTCTAAGTTACAAAAAGATACACTGGAATTTAAAGAAGGTGCAGCATTAAATTATTTCATCATCATCATCATCATCTCCCCTTGAATCCCAGTTTAACGAAGGTCGGGATACGAATAGACTGTCTCAAATCCTCTCAGCATTAAATTATTTAATAATTATTAAATAAATAGATAGTGAAATAAATTTATGTCTTAGACATTTATGTCTTTACGGTAGTGACGTTTCCCCGTAACCTCTTCACTATTAGTTAGTCTAAGTAGGCTTCAATAATAATCATCGCTATAATATTTATTATCCCGCATCTCTCTATTCTGTTTCTCCTGCATAAGACCTGCCTGTTGGCAGTTCACTAAGATATATATATATATAATATATATATACTGTATATATATATATACATACACATATATATCCCCCCATGTTGTGTCCGGATTGCTTGATGATTAGACCGACCGTGTAAATATGCACGTGTCTTAGTAAGCGACATAAGAACTTGATTCAAACTTACGTAAGAAAGGGCATTCAGTTGGTGAGCGTCTAGGCTTGAGAGGTCTCAACAAAAACTTAAACGAATGGACAAACTTAGAAGGTCTATTGGCATCCCAGGTTCGGGTTAAAATGGGATTTAAGGGAAGACGATGATGAGGATGATATATATATATATATATATATATATATATATATATATATATATATATTATGGGCCTATATATATACAATGAGTGACTGGAAATTCAGATACTTCTTCCCAGTAACGCATTTCATAGCTTCTTCCCAGTAACGCATGTGGAATGAAAAATGGGCGTCCAATAAACGATATATCATATCTCATTAGCAGTGGTGCCGCATGAGTGTCCCTCTTCATTTATTTCATTTGTTTCATATATTTAGTTTCCACAACTATCATTTAAATGACAACGTCAGTGAAGAAGAACTCAACAGTATACATGGACTTGCGTTCGTATCGGTTTTGCATTAAACAAGCATCTGCGCTTCCTAACCCAGTGTGCCGTTTTGTATATAAATTAACATGTTGTTTCGTGGCGGTCACAGCCGTAATAATCATCATCATCATAATAATAATGAAGGCTTAACGTCCGTTTCCGCATCCAAGGATGATGTCAGGGTCGTCCCCACAGCACACATCACTACCGGTCAATTCACCTAGACCAATCTACAAAAGGAATGTGGTGAGGAGAAGTAAGGTCCTAAAAGAAAGCCAGTCCGGTGATCAAAAATGGCCAGGGTAGATTGATTATGTCTACGGTGGGAAAAATATATACTGACATTCCTCTTCCTCAGTTTCACAAACGTGACATCTTCAGGGGCATCTTTAACTTCTTAGCCTGACTACACTGAGATACAGATAGCTTAGTTCTTTCAAAGGTTTCTCTTCTACTAATCGGATTTATGTGATGCTTGCGTTTAGACTCTCTGGATGACTTTGTAGTAGTTGATTTAGCAGATCATTAAAGAATCATTTTATTCTGTTATTTGTAACTTAGAACTTCATTAACTTGCAGGCCCCCTATTTATGGAAGCATAATTTTACGATCTAAATTTACATATTTATCATTAACTTTCATCTGAGTGCAATTTTAAACCATTGTATAAAGATAGTCTTTACGCTGAACATTCAATATTTTGCGGTCTCCATTTTGGTGACACTAATATGGTAGGTTAAATCAACGACAAGTTATAAACTTACGAAGTGTATGAGGGAAACAGGAACAATAAGGTAAATTTGTAGGTTCTATCAGTCCAGCATCCTGCTTAGCCTTATCAAGAGCTTCGCTCAGTGCTTCGCAGTTGTTGGTGAATTGTTGTTTGAAGGCAAAGACGCAGGCTTCTTCGTTGTCGCTGTTGCCACCAATGATGTCCAGATAGGGCAGCACCAGGCTGGTAACATCCACATATCTACCTCGCTGATTGGAATTAGTGGTTATCACTGTGTTCTCGGTAGGAACATAAGTTTCCATAGCGACATCTGTATGAGGAATCGACGACACCATAGGTTGAATTCTGGAAGAGAAAATTATAATAAGTTATGAGATTATTAGAATGACGAACTTCAGAATTTGACATACAAGGATATGTTAGGATACAAATGACAAGTATGTCATGAATGAGCAGTCCTTCAGCTGCTCCAGCTCTATCTCCAGCCCACTCAGATCCCCGTCTACTGACGCAAACACCAATCAATCAATCCATCAATCAGTCAATCAATAAATCAAACACTCAAAATATTATTATTGACAATTTGCCAATCTAGGGCTACAGCTTATAGCCGGACATCAAGAGTGCGAGCTCGAGAAAGAGAAAAACACCAATAATAGAAATAAAGATAAATATAAAGGGGTTTTATTACCATATTCTGAAGGTATGTTGGAAATTTGTTTGCCAAATTAATTAATTGCTAAACATTTATTAAACGTGATTTATTTAGCTTTATATAATTTCATAAAATAATAATTTTGAAAAGCTATATGGAATATGACAAAGTGGCACAAATGGGCAATATAAAGTCGATTGTCTTAACAGTGAAAGTTATAAACTAAAGTTTCGCGCCTGTGTCTGTACATAAGTTTACTTTCAGAGACGGTACAGTGGGATTTAGAACCGCAGACCTCTTGCTTTATCAAGTAAGCCTACTACTAACTTATCCACCAGTCAACTCAAATTACTATCCATGTCGCTGCTAACCTTTGCAGGTTGAAATTTGAGCTACCAATTCATTTCCAACCCTCATGCCATTTTTTCAAAGATGTCAGTCTTTAAATACTCAAGTTAGTCGTCTGTAACAAGCACGTGTAACTGCTGGTCGATTCAGTTTTCTCTTCGGCCTTTCCTAAGCTATTCTGGCTTATAAGTATTAGCAGTGAGTAAAAAACTGAAAAGGTAAACACTCATTATAGTAAAATGATCAACTACATGTATGTTGATATCTATCACTTTTAAATCCACATGCTTAAACTGTTAGGCAACTTAGAAAATTTTTCGTATAACCAGTCCAGTGAATCTCAAAGATTTACTCTCAGATCAGCCGGTGGGATTCGAACCATCGAGGGTTCAATTCATCTCAGGATCTGTCATTTAAAACTTCATGACGTTACTCCTACGCCATTAAGACATTCTAAAAGTATTATTCAGTGGTGTGAGAATGAAACAGTGCTCCAACCCACTCAACGTCGATGAGGTTGATTCAGCCTCAGAAGGAAGATTTGCTGTTGGATCATCTGTTGACTCTTCCATCTGCCACTCTACCACCTCTGAGCCCCTGTGCTTCACCACCTCTGAGCTCCTGTGCTGGTGCTCCATCACCTCTGAGTGCCCGTGCTGGTGCTTCACCACCTCTGAGCCCCTGTTCTGGTGCTCCACCACCTCCGAGCCCCTGTGCTGGTGCTTCATCACCTCTGAGCCCCTGTGCTGGTGCTCCATCATCTCTGAGCCCCGGTGCTGGTGCTCTACCGCTTCTGAGCCCCTGTGCTGGTGCTCCACCACCTCTGAGCCCCTGTGCTGGTGCTCCATCACCTCTGAGCCCCTGTGCTGGTGCTCCATTAGGTTATGCTTCTGGGAACGACTACAGAAAAATAGAAAAAGAAATTGCAAGAAGTACATGAACATTTTGCAGCACAATTCCATGGTTGAATTTCTAAGTTCGCATTTTACAAAGAATATTCCACTATGTGTTCTTTTGATACAAGTTTGTTGGAATAGTCTGGCTCGTATGATGCACTCTGATGCTATATTGATATGTTGCCTCTGGTGTTATAATCAGTGAGTTTCGGTGGATTCGTTGGTTGGAATTTTCATACCAAGTTGCATTGAATAGCCTACATGCGTAATCTATACTCGAGTCTACAGATTTGTGCATTCATTTCATGCCAATGAAATTAATAGTAAATAGATGTACTTTGTTAAACTATTATCTAAACTATTATCTTTTATTTGATCCGTTGGCTTCAGAATACATCGCTCTGGGTCAGGGTTTTAAAACAGACAATACATTAATTAAAGTAGGCTAAAGTTAATTGTACAGAAGTTTTTTTAATTAACTATGATAGAATAAGGCAATTCGCACCTTTTAAGTCACCGAGGCAGAAAAGTACATATTATTTAGGCAAACTGAAAATGATGACAATTAAGAAAAGAAACACTCAAATAACAAAGAAAAGCATGCTGTACTGCAAGATTGGTTCTAACTTCGATAAGTCGTGAGTTTTTGACCGTTATGTTTGTAGAATAGCAGCAGTCTTTAAATGAGTCAATACTTATTCTAAAAACTTACCTATTGAAACAGATTTAGTAGATCTATTCAGAAAGTTGGGTCGCTAAACTTCTGCACTATCTGTCAATACTCAATCAATCCTAAAGAACGATGAACGCTAAGCTGGATTCTGCTGGAATTACTTTCAATGAAAAAGAATACTGTTAAACGGTTTATGCTGATTAGGTTAAATGCCAAAGAATAAAACGTGCAAATGTAATCAAACATTCCATATAAGCTGAGTTTCAGATAGGAATTAACCAAAAGTCGAAGGCTTGAAAAGTATATTTACTTTTAATTTAAGCTGTAGACCCTGCATAAAGTGGATTTTTTAACCAAAACAAACAGGCTTGCATTCTTAGAGTAAACGTAATCGTTTTCTCAGGGAATTTCGCCTCTGCCCAGTATATGTTACTCGAAGCTGAGGAAGGCATACGGTTCACACCTCTTCATTAGGAGTATCCTCAAGGAATAGTGGTATATCAAAAGGAATGTTATAGATGATTTGAAGATCCACTCGTATGTGGACATGAAGAGAAAACGGAAGATAGAGATGAGTGGAGGCGTTAAATACTATGGACCTGCCAGAAGGCAGTGCACTAAGAGAGAGAGACCCTGCAAGAGATGAACTCCGTGGATTAATACGTATTATGTTGCTAGTATAGGCGGAGCATTTGATTCAGTGAAGGTAGAACAATGCGCTCTTACCCAGTCATTCTATCAAGCTGAAGGAAGGTGACGAGAACGAGTTGAAGGACTACCACGATTAGAGCGCATTTTTTGACACAGGCGGATGTCCTCATGATCAGATGAAAACAGATATCTGGGGAGAAGTAGCTTGGTACTCGTGAGATGAAGTAGTACACTTAGCATCAGTTGAGTACCCGGTGATAAGTATCCTGGTACTGAGGTGAAATAGTACACTCGGTATCAAATGATAGCAGAGTACCTCGTCATAAGTATCCTGGTACTGAGGTGAAATAGTACACTCGGTATCAGATGATAGCAGAGCACCTCGTCATAAGTATCCTGGTACTGAGGTGAAATAGTACACTCGGTATTAGATGATAGCAGAGTACCACGTCATAAGTATCCTGGTACTGAGGTGAAATAATACACTCGGTATCAGATGATAGCAGAATACCTCATCATAAGTATCCTGGCACTGAGGTGAAATAGTACACTCGGTATCAGATGATAGCAGTTCCCTGGTGATCAATTTCCTAATGCTGAGGTTAAATATTTCATCTTGAAATAGATAGCAGATTCCTGGTCATCAGTATCCTGGTACCAGAGAGGTGAAATAGTACACTCAGTACCAGTAGATACCAGATTACCTGGTGATAAGTATCCTGGTACAAGAGTGGTAAAATAGTTCACCTAGTATCAGTTGATAGCAGAGTACCTCGTGATTAGTATCCTGGTGCTGTGGTTAATAGTACACACAGTTAATAAGCTCGTGTTGCCGCGGAATATTGCATAAGTTACGTTACTATTGGAAGATATGTCTACTGTTTTTGTGGGCGCTTGTTACAAGTTCACTAATAACGTATCAAATAATGCAGATTATATACAATACAAAAACAACAGATTTAAGAGAATTATTAGTCGTGGACTAATGAAATACGAGTAGGTAATTGGTTTAATAATTTTAATTCTTATAGCTAAGCAGAGCCGTCTCAATGAGGCAGCGCCATTCTAGGGTTGAATGCCCGTAGAGAGTTAGCACATAGCACATTTCAGGCTAGGATTGAGAACCGTGTAGAGAGAAAATAAGCAACGTTCATTGTAGAGTAGTTCTATAGAATCGCCCTGATTGCCTGTTCAAACTTCTTTTCAAATGAAAGCCTGGCAACAATAAATTTAAACGAAGTGAATTGGTATGTCGTCTAGTGTTGCGAAGTGATTCGATTGAGTAGCTAAAGCAGTAGCATGGTTGTACAACAAATAGAAGGGTAAAGATTCGATGCCCAGTGACGGCTGTTCGTATAACAGGTCGCAAAGTTTTCTATTATTTCATGAAGCATCAGGAGAAAACTGAAAAGAATAATGTTTTTGTAAAATTATAAATTTACGCGAATGAAGAATGCTGGCATTTCCAATGCCTCTTTTTTCCTGAAGGAAGATATTAGGAAACTAGAGGCATTGGGAATGTGGATATGGAGAAGAATGGAAACGATTTGCTGGACTCGTGCTAATCGTGCTACCTGCCTTGATAAATGCGCATGGAACCTGGGATAGTACTACTAAATTAAAGCACGAACTAAATTGTTTCAAACACAGATGTCTTAGAAAAATCTTATATATTGGGATCACATCAAATATGAAACGGTATTTGAAAGGTTTGGACAAACAAATTTAGACGAGATAGTTTCTGACAGAATGTTGATATTCTTGGGTCACTTATTAAGAAAACATGAGGATAGATATGCAAAGACTGCAATCAATTGAAAGTCAACCAAGGAAAAGAGGAAGACCTAGGAGCACTTGGTTCAACACGATAAACATAGATTTGGAAACATTGAACATTTCATAGGAAGACGTTGTGAGCGTTGCTGATGAGAGGAATGAATGGAGCAACAATGTTTCCGCTTCTGTTCTGTACAGAACTCAAGAACTGGTGATGATTAACCTCTAGGTCAATGATTTAAACAAAGTTTAAATATGTATATATATACATATAAGCCTATATATATATATATATATATATATATATATATAGTCAATGATTGTTCAGTATAATATTATGCCAATCATCTGGATCACTCTCTGCAAAGTAACATCCTATATATAGCTAACCTCTCGGGCGCAATTTACACAATAGGCCTATATACATACATGTATATATATATATACATATATATATATACAGTATATACATATATATATATATATATATATATACATATATATACATATATATGTACATATAGGCCTATATATATATACAGTATATACATATATATATATATATACATATATATATGCATATAGGCCTATATATATATATATATATACATATATATATACATATAGGCCTATATATATATATATATATATATATATATATATATATATGCATAAAACATAAAATACTTTATATATCTAAAATAATTTACAACTATAATTTCATTACTGCAACAAACTTATTGCCGCAAAGCTATTTTATTTAACCGAACGAAATTAATGTACAAGCAACGTACACGATAGATGTGCAGCAACTCTAAACTATGATAACTTTATGTTCTTCTGGCAACTTAATTTTAGTTTCTCGTGCCAACTTTAGTTACAACTTGATAGATTTAGTTTATCTTTCTAACTTTAATTTTAATTTTATAATTTTATTAGTTTCTCCAAATAGCATTAGTTTAAACTTGCTACATCTATTCTCCGCTATGAGAGGCTGATAGCTGTTGTTACCCTAGAGACTCGGGTAACCCGTAACCCGTTGAACAGACGGGCTATAGACTAGAATGGAGTGCTATACGATTTCTTATTATAATATACATGTACCAGACCACGATTATTGTCAACCGTAACGACAATTACAGTACAGTATAGAGCAGTAAACAACTTAAGCACCATCTATACTGGTGCTGTGTGGCTAAATTTAGTTAAAAGTATCTCTCTCTGTCTGTCTGCTGTCTGTCTGTCTCTCTCTCTCGCTCTCTCTCTCTCTCTCTCTCTCTCTCTCTCTCTCTCTCTCTCTCTCTGTAGTCCTGTGTCAAATGTAGTAGCTGAAACAAATATTAATAATGATCTCGTTTACAAAATGCAAGCCATTGGTCAAATGCTTAGCAACAAATAGGCCTATAGTTAAGCCTTTAGAAAATCTTAATGCTGGCAAATTCCATGTTTCAGAGATGGTATTCAATTTTCTTCCTTCACCCCTCTGTTGCGGCCTCTAAAGACTCCTTGGGTAGGGGGACATTCTTATTCTCTGTGGCATCAACACAGCAAAACAAAATTATACGAATCGCTTCTGTAAAAAACTGTTCATTTTGCACCAAGAGAAACTAAAATCAACCAACTATAGTAGTGTATTCGTGTTGAAGTAGGTCATTTTCTCTTCAAAACCGGTAGAGTAAATGTGAATAAGTTAAAATAATTTAAAATCGTAGGCCTATATGAACAAAGAAGCAGAGAGTGTGTTAAATCATGGACGTCTAGATAATTATCATATGACTCTATATATAATGATGCTGTATATAACGGTGTCCATGGTTATATACTCCATACCACAATATATAGAGTACTCATCCAGTTATCTTCTAAAGTCAAATTATATATCGGCCTCCCTTGTTCCCCATTTGACGTCATCAAAGACATCATTGTGCCCCCAGCTCTCTAGTCTATTCCATCTGTCAGATCCCATTTGTAAAAGAACTGGTTACACCCTTTGTGTCTGACAACAAATTTCTCTACAAATAAACTCTTCATCGCTTGTAATATCGTGGGTCGTACGTGCTGAAAGATTCACATTAGCTTAAGCGACTCAAGCGAAACGGTGACTTATGTGATGTGTTCTGAATCAAGTAACTGACCGCTTTAGATGTTTGTAAATAAAACTTTAAGGCCATGACAGACGTTGTCGCATTATCACTCAATGTAAGTCAGTCTGTATCTTCTCTGGATCGGCGTATACATTGAAGAAAGGAACAAGTTGTGGTTGCTTGAGAGACTGAAGCTCAGACACTGACGTTAAAATCATATAGTGTAACCATTTAACCACATTCTGAATGAAAAACATTCTAGTTATTATATTTCGCAAAATATACGCTATATACACGTTACAGTAAGCGCAAAAACCATTGCGCAAAAACCATACAGCCGCAACATTTGTCTTAATCGGGACATAATTCTTCTTTATGCACAAGAGGGAAGTTAAACCCTCGTGGGTTCGAATACTAGTCGCTCTGATCTGAGAGCAAAATCTCAGAATTCACTGGACTGGTTATACGAAATATGGTCTAAATTGCCTAAAGTTTAAACTTGTGGTATTAAAAGTGATGGCTGTCAACATAATTGATCATTTCACTATGGTGCGTATTTACTTTTTTACTAGTGTATAGAAATCAGTTTTCGATAAAGTTAAATAAATATTTATTTCCTTCAGATGCTATCTTGGCCTAGATTCTTACATTAGTGGATAATCATAAATGCACAAAATAATATTCATTGTTTATAGAATCTTCTCAGTGTCATCTCGGATGATATTACAAATAACATTCATAAATAACTAGAATAATAAAATAACGATACAATAATGAAGTCATACGGAAGGAAGTCTGTTATTATGAAATATCAGCTATAGTGAACCCAAGTCTGAAATTTATAGTAGAATAATAGTGACATATTGCTGACATGGCCAGCAATATATCTGCAGTATCTTGCTCTATCTAAAAATCTTTCGGTGTATACTTGTTTATGCTATGCTTGTATAGTATTTACTATAGCGCACTAGACTTGAACCAAATGTTCGTGTTGTTCAAAATGTTCGTGATGTTAAAAAGCAACGATTACTAATAACCATGTATCTTTGGACAGATAGTATGGATTTCGAAATTTGTACCGTTTTTGGACCTTTTTTGCTCACAGGCTTGGATTTATCCATACGACCGTAAATAATATATAAAAACATAAACTCAGTATAACAACAACAGCAACAGCAATACGATTAGAGTGCTAATGTTTTTCATGACAAAGTCGAGCACTATGGAACCAAATCAAAACCGATGAGAAATATACGGGTGGTCCATAAACGATGCGAGCCAAAATCCGGGTAATCAGTCCCAGGAAGGGTACACGCGGAATGGAGGTTTACGTGTTGGTCTCAGGTCATGGACGTTTGGAGGATAGAAAAGATCGAAGAGAAAAGCTTTTAACCGCCTACGAAGCTGTTCGCAAAGTAGGAAAGGTTGATCAATAGTAGATGAGGGATGCGCAGAGTGGAAGGAAGAGAATTCCAGATCTGTGGGGCAGCTTGCTGGAAGGAGCAATCACTCGGAATCTGCGTACAACGCTCGACATACAGTCAGTATGTTTATAACTGCATTGCATCGTTATATGCACGTACTGTTGCGCTATATAGACAGTGGAAATTAAGAGATTGACAGAATTTTCCAAACGGCTATGCCTCCTAAATTTTTAAGCTTCAGCGACCAGTTAAAATACTGCCACATTTGTTGAGATGCTGCAAATATCTTCAAAAGCCGTATCTGAAAATTGTCTAATTTTGAACATGTACATTTATTGACGGGTTAAATTCATTTTTCCAGAATCTACTCGGTACAAATAAATAGTTGTATAAACATTGCACAGGAAAACAACTTAAAACTGCGTTAATATGCAATTTGAAAACAACTTAAAACTGCGTTAACGTGCAATTTTTCGTAATTTTCATTATTAACATGCACATATGACGAATAAGATGTTTTTAAAAGCAGGCCTGTTTGATACTGATATCTGGACGACAGTGTTCAAATATCCACTAAGCGAAACTACTACTACTTTATTGGCATAAGCTGTGACAGCAGTGATTTTAGCATTGAACAATCTGATCAGCCTAATCAAGAGTGACGCCATTAAACACAAGCAAAACATTATAATGGTAACATAGTTATCCATGATGATTTAAAAAAATGAAATCGAATCCATAGGAAGTCCCGCAAGGTTTCATGGATACACCTATCGCTCTACACAATGAGCTATTTGGAAATTTAAAAAGCTTACAATTTCCGATGAGTCATAGTCGGCTCTGGTCACTGAGAAGGCAAAATTTAACGTCCATTAATTAAATTAATTTTTTTAAATTACCTAGACTTAGCTTAGTCTAACGTCCGTTTTCTAAAGTATTACAGGTCAAAGGCGATCCGGCTGAGATTTTAAAAGTTGGTTCACGTTAACTAATAATAGCAAATAATAATAAAGGTTTAACGTCCGTTTCCTCATCCAGGGATGATGTCAGGGACGTCAGATGACGTCAAGACTATGCAAACAAGCAATAAAATTGAATAATCTCCCGAAGTATGTCACTTGCTAAGTTTCAGATACAATGTCTTCAACATTTGTAAAAGCAATTACCTAATAAATGTGCAAAGAATAAAATAAAAGACGCCGCGATAGTTAAGAAAATCATGCACTTTTACACTTAACCTTACGAGATGTACCTATAGTTAAGTAAAATATAGTTACAATGTACCCATATTTATAGTTATGCAACAGCTCGGCCATCTATGTATCGGAAAGCGACAATTCGAGATTTAAATTGATTAAGACATTTCGAATGAAGACATTTAACGGAAGACAATTAAATTACGACATTTAAATGAAGACATTTAGAGACTGAAATGAAGAATTTTTCGCATCTTAGGCTACCCTCACAGATCGACCACCGGGTGTGGTAATGTACCTAGGCACGGTGGAGTTATCAGGCAGTGTTATGTTGGCTGGTAGATCAATAAGTATCCACGTGTAGAGAGGTAACCGCCTGTGAGCTACCACATCATAGGTGAGACTGTTCAGTCCTATATGTCTATAGAACTGTGGTCTCACCGCGTATGCAACTTTCCTGCGTGTACATGAAAATAAAAACATTAAAAGAATTTCCAATTTCTTGCACGATTTAATCATTCGTTAGCTTCCTTATTATGATTTTCAGTTTATTGTATAATTTTTCATGACGTTGTTGGGTTAATAAAGGCGATA
Source organism: Enchytraeus crypticus (assembly GCA_905160935.1). Lineage (NCBI taxonomy): Eukaryota > Metazoa > Annelida > Clitellata > Enchytraeida > Enchytraeidae > Enchytraeus > Enchytraeus crypticus. Next base: position 188,327 of record CAJHZI010000520.1, on the reverse strand, counting down.
CTAAATGGCAGAACTATATATATCAAATTACTGATATAATTGCAACAATTTCCAAAATCAATTTAGTAAATAATAGAATTAAACTTCTAATTTAATAAAAGAATGTTTAAGAAGACTTTTGTACTTACCTTCTAGGATTTCGAGGGTTTCTCGTGTCTTGCTTGTGAGGAATCATGGAATAGCGAGATATACAGCGAGGATAGCGTATTATACTCATCTTACGAGTCTTTACCCTGCAAATACATAACAAATACATTACAATACATGACAATACATTATATCACAATACGTTATATCATGATACAGGCTAATGTTTATGTGAAATACACGACAATACATTATATCACGATACAGGCTAATGTTTATGTGAAATAAATGAAAATACATTATATCACGATACAGGCTGATGTTTATGTGAAATACATAACAATACATGTTAATGTTTCATGATACAATTTAATGTTTATGTGAAATACATAACAATACAATATATCACAATATAGGCTGATAATTATGTGAAATACATAACAATGCTTGTTAATGTTTCACGATTAACCTTTATCTAAAATACATGATATTACATTTTATAACGATAAAGTTTAATGTTTATGTGAAATACATGATAATGCATTATATCACGATACAAGCTGATGCTTATACGAAATACATTCCAGTACATTATATAACGATACAGGATAATGCTTATGTGAAATACATGATAATATGCTAAAATGCAATTCAATAAACTACCCTTATGCTATTAAGACATACTGTCGTCTGTGCATAGTCCTTTCTGTGCTATTAGTTTCTCATAGAGTTGTATTTACAACGTGTTGTGAATTTATTTTTAATATAAAAGAGTGAGGATAATGATGACGATGCTGATGAATACCTCTGCAGCATATCATCATCCTCCCCTCCCCACCCATAGTATTCGTTAGAGAAGCCGTTGGCCTTTATGAACTGATGAGCAGTAAATGCTGTCACTCCTCCAAAGATACCACCACAGCACATGCTGAAACATTGCATCAATTAATTTAATTAACATCAATTATATAGCATGAATTAATTTAATTTACATCAATTATATAGCATCAATTAACTTAATTAAAATTAACTATATGAAATTGTTACAAAATTTTCCAGAGCGACTGGAAAAATAGGGGATTGATTGAAGATATGGCATGGAACAGAGAGGAGTGGAGAAGGTCTATTCGTATTCCGGTCCTGGTTAAACTGGGATTAAAGGGAAGATGATAATGATTATATGACATCAATTAACTTAATTAACATTAATTACACGACAGCAATTAATTACATTAACATGAATTATAAGACATTAAGTAACTTGATAATATCAATTAATTAACGTTAATTAACTTAATTGACATTCCCGCTTTGATTCATATTTCAGTTTTATTAAGCTTAAACATGCTCTACCTTAAATTACTTTCTTCTTTCAAGTATTTTATTACGAGATTAGTAGTAGAATATTGGTGTGCAGACAATATACAATAGCAATAATAATAATAACAACAATAATAATAATAAAGGTTTAAAGTCCGTTTCCTCATACAAGGATGGTGTCAGGGACGTCCCCACAGCACCCACCACTACAGATCAATTCACTCTGACCAATATGCAAAAGAAATGTGCTAGGACATATAGTACTGAATAGCAATACACATGTAGGCCTGGCTTTCCATATAGGTCTACATGTAGTCAGACAGGTTACTGATATCTTAGCCGCCGTTACTCTGACGTTGAATAAGTCAATTTTTATTTTTAACTAGCAAAGTGCTGCATTCTCTTCAAACACTATGGACAAATAGCATGAAAATACATGCAGTATAAGTTGTGGATGTAAAGAAATTTCTTCAAGTAGGATCTTAAATTTACAAAACATTGCTTATCTTTCTTGCGCAAACACTAACTTTCACCATTTATTGGCATAGACAATTAAATTGCTGCTCATCATTATTTAGTGAATGATTTTTAGATTATTTATTCCTTGATTTATCTAGTTCTGGTCAAGAAAATATTTATATGCAGCTATGTAGTGTATTCTATGTGTAGTTATTGTTATCTCATAAAGAAGTGGAATAAATCAGGACGTGAAAAACGTGATAACTGTTGATTGCTTCATGCAAGATTTTCTCTTATTTCAATTAAGCGGGTAAATCAACATTTCCAGATATTTTCATTTTCTCTGTGACCGTCTCGGCATACTACCGAGTTAAACAAGATTAACTAGCAATATTGTGACCTACGTGTGAAGCATTCGAATTAGAATCTAGCTTATGCGTGATAGGCAATAACTTTATCATAACAAACACACTAATAACATGTTTGACGTCCATTCTATCAACTTAGAATAACATTAGTAACGACTCAGACAGACGAAACTGTATTATCTGACCTAATCTTATTTCCAACAAGAGCCCAGTAAATGTCAATCGAAGCTGAGGAAGACATAGGGGACACACCTCGTCATAAGCAGAATTCCTCCAAGAACAATGGCATACCAAAAGGAATGCTATAGATGATTTAATTTACAGATCCACTCGTATGTGGACATGAAGAGGAAAGCGGAAGACAGGGAAAAGTGGAGGAGGCGTTAAATGCCATTGACCTGCCAATAGGCAGTGCAACGAGAGAGATAAATAATTTCCAAGCAGCACTTGGAGCGACTTGCAATTTCCTTCAGCTATCTGGAAGGACGAAATTAGTAGACAGAACTTACGTGTAGTTGAACTTGCTGACATAGGCCCCCACGTGTCGTGGAACCTTTAGACAGCTGTAGATGTTTCTGTCATCTTCAGGAATCATGTCAACGTCGTTAAATACGAAACAGTCGAATGTTCCATAGCGCAGGATGATTTCTCTGAACCCAGCATTCATCAACATGCCCTTGTTGAATATCAACGTCGGCTCTCTCTAAAATCCAACGAATAAAAGTTCTAACAACATATTAAGCGGTACATTAATTAGAAATTTTAGTATTTGTAAACTTTGATGTTTTTAATTTAGATCATTACATTCATGATAGAATAAATCATTTAATGGATTCTTTAATTAATTCTAATTTAGCTTCCTTTTCTTCGCCTGCATAATTGCTCAGAATGTGAATTCTGGATTTGTTCATGCAACCTGTTTCTAACCATCGAAAGGTGCAATACCTGTGTAACTAGATCTCCTAAAATGACGATAGAACCAGATGCCGGCATTTATAAAATATGGCATGTATGCAAATACACAAAGGATATGATCAAATATTTTCGTTGCTGTCTGAAGCCATTTTAAATTCTTAAAGGTGGTATTTCTCAGAAATTTAGAAATTTAATCTAACTCTGAATTAGAATTATGTATCCATGGAGAAATTCTGAAATCCTCTCCTCTAAGAGACGATTTAAATGGAAACTTAAAAGTGCAAAGGAAATCAACCTGAGATCACATCCAGATTGTTCGCCTTTGATGGAATCACTTATTCATCAATGGAGTGCTCGTAATGATCACGACGACAACAGACTGCTAGTAGGAATAAAAGCCTTGGACCAAGCACAAACCTGCTCAACGACGAAGATGGTGTAATCTAGCTGTTGCCTCTGAAGCATCGAGTGCAGATGACTGAGCAGAACTAGAAGATGATGTTTTCTGTCCCTGAAGGGTATGATCACCGCCACCCTCTGTCTGGCCCTGCAATCATCGGGGGTCCACTGCCCCCCGCACCCCACCCCCTCCTCGGCCAGGCTAGTCTCCACCGTCCCCCAGTTGTCGTCCATTGTTAGATTCAGGACCTGCCTTCCTACTTCAGTAGGAAAATATTCAGAAAAAATTAGATATATTTTAATTATATTATAACAATAATAATAAATAATAAAGGTTAAACGTCCGTTTCTCATCCAAGGATGATGTCAGAGACGTCGATAATTATAATAATATATAGTTTTAATAATAATAATAATATACTTTTAATAATAATATAATAATAAAATTTTTAATTATATTATTTTAATTTTATTTTTATTATTTTTATTTTTTGTTTATTTTCAGCAAAGACTCAAAATGCATTAACGACATACATTGCAATAAAAGCAATTCCTACATCTAACGCGAGAAAAATCGGTCGAAAGTGGAGATTCAGAGTATCTTATCTAGCTGACTACCGTGATAATCATGATACTTACAGTTCTTATTAAAGTAAATATAGCGAAATAAATATATGTAAATAAATGAATTCAAACATTCTCATACTGCAGTAAATATTTAACTGTTTAATTACTCTTAGTTTGATTTGCAGTCAGCCACTTGGCTTTAGCTGATAGGGTAATATAAAAGTGGTTTAAATTATTAAAAATATAACAAAAAAATAACCTATTGCTATCAATAATAAGTAAAAGTCAAAAGAAATAAAATTAGCAACATAAAGAAACTTCAATAAAGTAACTGTTTAAAAATCTTTGTTTTGTCGTATGCAGAATTAGAGAACTTATTTGAGCTGTTATAAATAGCGGTAAGGCAGCAGTGTACATCAACAGCCATATTAAGGTAACAATAGAGTCTACGTCAAATGTTTAACGTCCTATTCCTCATCTAAAGGCGACACTCGGGAGGATTGACACGCAATTAACTAATTGATAACCAGATACAAACCTCACGCATTATATGTGCGCGTTGGCTGATACATAAATTCAGTTTACTATCTATCCCACACAAATTTAAATCAGTATAAACAAAGGTTCTCGTAATGCTCCCATGTATGATCGCGTACCCGAGTCCTTATTAAAAATTCGGACAGTAATTACTAATTAAACATTGTTAAACGCATCGTAATTAGGCGTCTTCAAGGCATTCGCACAATGTTCCAAAAATTCCGCAAGAAAGGTAAAGCGCCTGTGGTTCTATTCCACTCATTTTCTTTAATGTAATATCTCGCGACCATTTGACATTCCTACTGTAATGTTCAGTGTGTATCGGTATATGACTACGTACTTGTATGTGCTGGTATTTAATTTAAATATAGAAATATAAACAGAATAAGTTCATCTATCAGTCGAACGTGTAGCTTTTCTACAAAAATCTCATGACTAAGTCGTGGTATTCAGTTAGATAAGATACTGTGCATCTTCACTGATGGCTACTCGTAATCGTAATATGTACCTTTACTTTTTCTATTGCTGTGCATGCTCATCAGTGTTTGCTCGGATGTTTGCTTTCGTTGATTTTTGTATGCGTTTGCTAGTATTTAATAGTATTTATTATTTACATGTATGTTGTTGTTGTTAACAATTTTAGACAGACTATTTTTATCCCAACCCTAGTTAAACTGGAATTTAAGGAATGATGATGATGATGATGATGTTGTTGTTGTTGTTAACTTACATAGAGTGTCTGGGACACAGGGGCAGAAGGGCAGCTCCTGTGACAGCGGCAGATCAGCCTTAGCCGCTGCCTTATCTAGCGCCTTAGTCATCTTCTCGCAATACGCGTTGAAATGTTTCAGAAAAACTTTAGCACAGAGCTCTTCATCGCGGTATATGGGAGACATTCTAAAAGCCGGGAAGGTTAGATTGTTGATATCGACATAGCGACCTCTGGAAGAGAAAATAGACTCGTTAGTGGGTAGGCTACAGTTTTCATCCAGAATGGGTTGAATTAGAACGGTTTCTGCGTCAATCATGGACGACAGGGTTACTCGTTTTACTCTGAAAATAGATGCACATTTAAGAGTTGATCGTAAAATAGTGTAAAGAGTTTTAATAGCTGGTAAAAGCTAATTTTAACATCAGTTTTCTCACTTGAAAGCGCTGTCAGCGACGGGCGAGCCCAGGATTTGAACCTCCGCACATACTGATCCGCGGTCGGATACCTTACCGACATCGCCACTGGCTCCAGTAAAATAAAATTTTGTTAAATCAGCTCCAGCCAAAATTGAATTTCTTACATCAGCGCTCGCATTATATGGCGTATCAAGGCTCGGTATAGATCACGAGTGATCATCACTATTCAATGATCATCACTATTCAGTGATCATCACTACCCAGTGATAATCACTACCCAGTGATCATTACTACCCAGTGATCATCACTATTCAATGATCATCACTATTCAGTGATCATCACTATTCAGTGATCATCACTATTCAGTGATCATCACCATGCAGTGATCATCACTACTCAGTGATCATCACTACCCAGTGATCATTACTACTCAGTGATTATCACTACTCAGTGATCATCACTACTCAGTGATCATCACTACCCAGTGATCATCACTACTCAGTGATCATCACTACTCAGTGATCATCACTACTCAATGATCATCACTACTCAGTGATCATCACTACTCAGTGATCATCACTACTCAGTGATCATCACTACCCAGTGATCATCACTACCCAGTGATCATCACTACTCAGTGATCATCACTACTCAGTGATCATCACTACTCAGTGATCATCACTACCCAGTGATCATCACTACTCAGTGATCATCACTACTCAGTGATCATCACTACTCAGTGATCATCACTACCCAGTGATCATCACTACCCAGTGATCATCACTACCCAGTGATCATCACTACTCAGTGATCATCACTACCCAGTGATCATCACTACCCAGTGATCATCACTACCCAGTGATCATCACTACCCAGTGATCAAGACTAGTCAGTGATCAAAGATGTGCTCTTAATGAGCGTGAAACCAGACTGACGGTTAGTAGGAATATGTTCCTTAGACCATCTAATTCACCGAACATTACGAGAGAGAGAGAGAGAGGTAATGTCGAAGAGTGTCAGTATATCATCATTACAAAGTTAAGATTTGGGTACTGTCAGACTTGTAAGAGGAGACTAAGCTCTATGTTTGAAAAGATCATTATGAAAAGTTATATAGTGAAGATTGAATGGCAATGCAATTGATGTCGTTTCTGTGACATATATGTACTTAGTATATCAGTAGCTAGACTGATGAATGAGGAATAAAATGCAAGAAAATAGTATAAATATATATGATTCATTGAGACATTTTCGGTGACAATCTAAAACCCTCATCTTAACGTCACAGATCAAAAGAAAGGCTATACCTATTCCGAAGATCTATGTAGGTTAAGTCTTGAGAAATAGTTTGAGAGTGAAAGAGAGAGAAATATAGAAACAGAAAGAGAGAGAGAGAGAGAGAGAGAGGGAGAGAAACAGAAAGACAGAGTTTGAGCTAGATAAGCAGAAGAAGACGAAGAAGAAGAAGAATATATGTTTAATTCCAATCACACCATTAATGTATAACTAACAAACATACATCGTAATCAGATTATAAATAAAGAAAGAAGAAGATGAGAGAAGTACCTAAATGCACTAATTAATACCAAAAAGGTATGATCGCAGTAAACGCCGGTAAAGATAAGGTTAACGTCAGTTTCCTCACTCGAAAGCGATGTCAGTGACTGTAGATATAAATCACATTACCATACCATAGACATCATTCTTGTATGAGGAAACGACGGTTAAACCTTTATTATTTATTTATAGTATCTTTAGCATACATACTGATAGGATCTCTGGAGATAGAAGAGAATTGGGATGAGCAGCTGAACAAGAACTAGAGCAAGAAGAATTTTCCTGGTTTGAGGAGTTAGCAGCGGCATGACAAAGGATATCTTAGAGGCGCCTGATGAAAACATTGAAATCCATGCAGCTATAGCGTCTATTTCCGGACCGGCATATCGGATGACAACATCAAAAATGATCACCTACAGTAATAATATCTGTTCAAATACTCATAAGTTACTGATTATGTTTCGTAGTAATTTAACAAATAAAGTAATTTATATTACCAGTTTGTACGTACTTATTTATATCTACAGAAAAAGGAACTGGATATCGTATTCTAAACGTCTAAATAGCGTAAGGGTAACGTCATGAAGTTTTAAATGATAAATCCTGAGGTGAATTGAACCCTCGTGGGTTCGAATCCCGGCCGCGCTAATCTGAGAGTAAAATCTCGGACATTCACTGGACTGGTTATACGGAAAATGGTCTAAATTACCTAACGGCTTAAACATGTGGTATTAAAAAATGATAGATATCAACATAGTTGATTATTCACTATAATGCGTGTTTACTTTAATGCGTGTTTTTCTAAAAATTTAATTAAAGCAAATTAATTAAGCGTTAGTTTTACAAAATAGAAACTCAAAGGGTCATCAATAATGATAATATTAACAATTAAATGCTACTGCCATCAATGACAACATCGAGCACTTTTGAGACATATCCAAGCTGGCGAGCAAGAAGGGTCCAAAAACCATGCAAATTCCAAAATCCATAAAATAAATCCAAATATAAAGGGAATTAAAGAATCATTTTATCAATTAAGACATATGATATTGTGCTACATTTTTGCCTGTATCTGTTACATTGCTATGTTATCTGTGATATTGTTACAGTCTGCGGTTTGTAAGATTGACGATGAAAAAAGGAATAGATTATATGATATGCAGTAACTCAATGGCTGCAGCCAGTGGCGGATCCAGGGTGGGCCCAGGGGCCCCGCCCCCCCTTAGGCCCGACGATAAAAAAGTTTAAACTATATTTTCATTGTTTCTAGGGAAATTTCTATGTGTCAGTATGTTTGTAAGGGTAGTGGTGGGGGTGGGGGGCGGGGGGCTACGAGAGAGAAATCAGTTCCACTAGATCAAATTTCTTTAAATATGGGAATAGGGGCCCATATTTTATATACTAGGAAAAGCCTTGTAAATGGAAGGGGGCCCGAAAAATGTTGACCGTTTCACTTGCTCTCAATTTTCTCTTTAACCACTGTATAAGAGGAAAAAGCGTGCTAGAAAAAATGTGAACTCTATCCCGCAGCAGTGGTGCAAGCAGCCTTGGCTGGCGTTAAGAGGAGGGGCTTAACCCCCCTCTTACCACCAAAATTAGGTCACTTTTGCAATTCGTCCAGATTCGCTGAGTTTTTTTAACTTTCTTCAGAGGTGAAAAAATTAACATATTTTTTATTCCAAAACATATGTAGAATTTTAGGCATTTTAGGTTTTCCTCTCACTTTAGTACGAGTATGAGTGGTGGTGGGGGGGGGGGGGGTAAGATACACTCACTCTACTAGCCCAGCTCAGTACTGAAAACATTTTGCGCCCCCATCCCAACCCCCTACCCACAGCATATTTTCTGATTGCGCCACATGTCCCGAAGAAGGGAAGGCAAAAAATAAGCAAAAAATGCAAAAAAACGTAAGCAAAAAATGTGTACGTTCTCAAACTAAATTTCTGGCCCCCCCTTAAAAAATTTCTGGATCCGCCCCCGGCTGCAGCCTTTATGTCACCTGTTCAATAGTGTTAACTACTGCCTCCCATAAAGATGAAGACGTCCCTGACATGATCCCTGGATGAGGAAAAGGACGTTAAACCTTTATTATTATTATATGCATATTTATTTAATATGTTTGTCATGAATCATAAACCTATAGCGTACTGTGACTGATAGAGTTTATTTACTATTAGTTTATTGTTTTTATTTAGTAATTGTAGACCTACGTACATTCTGACTGCAAATCTGTTTGACCCTATGAAGATAGCTGGAGATCTTAGCAGGAAAATTTAATTAAAGTAAACTTATCGAGCGTTACAGTTTTCCACAAGAGATAATTAAAGAAAACTTCTATATTTAATAGCTATCACTTAACAACCAAACAATATTTAAACTACAACAAGTACGGCTTATTTATATCGATGCTAATACTTTTCTGATATAAATTTGCTTTATCTAGTCCAACAGAATATCAATTCGAAAGTATCAGAAGAAGGCCTAATGGACTGCGTGCATAATAAAGGTTTCGCGAGACTAGGCTAATGTTTCAGAGTCATCACCTAATTATCATTCAAATGAACAGACAGCTGGAAGACCAAGGGTCAAATCTTACAGTCTCTTCAATTAGAAGGCAAATGGTGCTCAATGTTTTTGTGTCATAAAAGTGCTCAGTGTTGTCATGGACGACAGTTGCACTCTAATTCTGTTGTTCTTGTTAGAACTGGCTGGAGCCAGTGGCGATGTCGGTAAGTTATTCGACCGCGGATCAGTATGTGCGGAGTTCAAATCGCCCGTCACTGACATCGCTTTCGAGTGAGGAAACTGACGTTAACCTTAGCTTTTGCTTTAGCTTTAGCTTTTAGAAGCTCATTTTAAACTTCAATTTTTAAACTGAGAGAATTGACTACAACAGAACGATCAGACGGGGGACTGGAACTTTTCGATATCATCGTACACATTTCTTACGCTGTTGAATGTCTCAATAGCGCAATGGTTAGAGGTGTTTATAACGTCATGAAGTTTTAAATGACAGACCCTAAGGTGAATTGAACCCTCGTGGGTTCGATTCCCAGCCGCTCTGATCTGAGAGTAAAATCTCGGACATTCACTAGACTGGCTACACGGAAAATGGTCTAAATTGCCTAACGATTACAACATTTGGTCTTAAAAGTGATAGATATCAACATAGTTGATCATTTCACTATAATGTGTGTTATTATTATTACATAAACACTGAGCAGTTCTATCTTAATAGAGTGTTGTTAAATTTAGTTTAGAGACCTAACAACTTCCAATGTTCATAGTTTATATATATATATATATATATATATATATATATACATGTATATGTATATATATATGTATATATATGTGTGTATATACATGTATATATACAAGTATATATATATGCATATAGGGCCTATATATATATATATATATAATTTATAAATATATACGTATATATGGCCTCACCTGTGTGTGGCCTATTATAGTCTGCCTGAGTATGCAGCCGACAAAGCTTAACGATGCAGTTAATTATATTGCAGAAGTTAATTGCGAGCACCGTAAGGACCCGGTGAATGAATGTTAAGACGGTCACGTTGTACGTAGACCTACGTCCACTTCCGTTATACTCTACACGTTCTACTTGCGCACTTAACCTTAAAGCACTGCAGCAGTTTTATGACTTTCTCAAGTCACAAGAACTTCTTCCCTACAGGGATCGTAACAAATTCATCAGTTTTCACAAGTATATAGGCCTATAGGTCTGTCCTATGTTGTGGTGGGAGGGGGGAGGGTATTTTAGGGATTTACTAAAAGTATTTTATGGGTCTTAAAAGATAATTTACTGAAGAATTTTAGTTAAAATAATTGTTACTCATAATTTGTATTTGTTAATTACTTTATTTAAAGTAATTATTTGCATATACGTATGTATGTGGGGCAATAACTGGATAGCCATCTTTCCCTCTCCATCAAAATCCCTTTTATCTAGTAAAATCTGCATTATTTTTATCTTTTTGTATCATTATTTTCTTATATATATATATATATATATATATATATATATATATATATATATTTATTTATTTATTTATTTATTTTAGTATTGTATCAATATTTGCAAAGATATACTTAAATGAATGTCTAAACAGTTCAGTCTGTAAGATAAACAGTGTTTGGTAACGTCATGAAATTTTACACGGCTGTTCCTGAGGTTCTGGGATCAATTCCTGGTAGAGCTAATCAGAAAATAAGTTTTCGCACATTCACAGAACTGCATGGTAACCTTGAAAATTGACAAGGTTATATATATATATATATATATATATATATATATAAGTAGTATACTAAAGGGGATTACGCTACCGTTTTGCATTTCTAGAACGACCACTTTTTTATAGTAGTCTATTTACTATTTTTGTCTCGCTCAATCCCATTCGCTCACCAAAAATATTAAATAAACTACTATAAAAATCGTTCCAGAAATACAAAATAGTAGCGTAATCCCCTTTAGTATACTACTAAATTATAAAAACCATAAATTATTACCACTATTTTATTGTAGCGATCCTGGAGCATGCGTACTATATTTTTTAGAACAAGCATAATCCCCTTTAGTATACTACTAAACTATAAGAAACCATAAATTATTACCACTATTTATTGTAGCTATCCTGGAGCATGCGTACTATATTTCTTAGAACAAGCATAATTCCTTTAGTATACTACTAAACTATAAAAACCATAAATTATTACCACTAATTTATTGTAGCTATCCTGGAGAACACACACTATCAGTGCTATATTTTTAGAACAATATTTTTATACCAACATTAAAATACAATCGGTCTAATATGAATACCATCATCCATCACAACGCCTTTTGTATATAAAGGAGATAACCCTACTTTATTCTGTTCATATGTTTTCATTTCTTTCTGATCAAACCGAAACCCCTTATTAATACCATTAGTAATTTCTCTATTAAACAAACATTCCAAATATTTTTCCTTATTTATTATATTACTATTATAAGTTTTTGTTTTCTGAATACCTTTTGATGAAGCCTTATCTTTAACATTTCTCCATAAAAGATAATAGATGTTACCTTATGGATCAATTAAATCCATGTCCTCGTCCGGATTGTGAGGTGGAGACCACCGATGATTTATTTCCATTTTTGTATCCAACTCTTTCTTTCTTTGATCCTTTTGTTCCTTCTTCTTTGCGGCTATCAAATCTTTGGGTTCCAATGCCTGCTGTGTTTCCTTCGCTTTTTTAAGATTTTTCAAGACCTCCATTAGTGTTTCAGCAACTGTAAGAGTATTCTCGGTTTTTTCAATTGCAGCCTGAATTTGAGGTAAACTGAGACTACTAAGATTATTTATTATTCTTTCAGTAATTACTGTTTTTTCTGCGTAATGTCTACCAGCTAATAAATACATTAATCGGTTACCAGCATCTTCAATGTTTTCATTATAGTTAACAACCCTACGACGCAAGTTAAAGTTTCTAGCCATTAGACCTGCTCAACGATTTACTCAAAAATTTTCTAAAACTCAAAATGCTACTCAAAAATTTTCTAAAACTCAAAATGCGACTCAAAATTAGTCGGAAAATGAGCACTTATATATATAGACAACCGCTAATTGAAGGCATCTGTTTCTCATTAAGTTATAAACGCTCGACCATTCCTGATTACTTATCTCTGTCTGTCTCTCTCTCTCTAGAGGAACTGCCTGGTAAATCTAATAGCTTTGGATTACTTGTTTTAATTAATTTTATTAAGATTTCTACTTCCCGGTAGCTGAAATAGTTCTATTCATGTTTTATGTTATATATTTTAGGAATTATGTATCAGATACTTATATTGATAATATATTATAATATCTTATTTGAGTGTGTCAGCTACTACACAAGTTCTGCTAATAATTCTTCACTTAAATATATAAACCCTAAATCGATAAGTAATAAATTTTTATGAATTAATAATTCCCTCATATTGATATTCTTTATCTTAGGACTTATACTGTTTACAAATTTCCTGTATCTCCTACGAAGAGTTCCTTTCTCTGGTGTAAAAACTAGATTTTCTTTCACAAGATTTCTCTTTCAATCAATAAACTCATCCTCAAATAGTTCTTCAATGACTCTAATTATAACAACTTGTAAGTCTTTTATATGTGTAAAATATTCAAATTCATTAGCAACATCCTTTCCTTCATAAACTTCATTAAGAACAGTGGATAGGCTGACAACTAATGTATACATTCTGTTAAACTATGCGGTGTATTTCTGAAGATGTGGATTTCTACCTATTATGATAGATACAACATTTGCAATTTTCACCAAATTTTCTAAACTTATCTCGTGAGGTTTCCTTGTAACTTTTAAATAAAGTTTATTAATTACATCAAGGCTATTATCAGGAAATTGAATATTTGATATAGTATTGAAATTGAGAGAGATCTGTGTTTTTATTTCAGCATCAACACCAAATCACTGACAAACAACATACGTGCAAAAATCATCAGACACTAGCAAAAGAAATCATACAAAAATCAAATGAAAGCATATATCCGAGAAAAAATTAATAAGCATGCACAACAATAGAAAAGTAAGGGTACAGATTACGAGTACGAGTAGCCATCAGTGAAGATACACGGTATCTTATCTAGCTGAACACCACGACGTACTCATAAGATGTTTTGTAGAAATGCAACATGAAAATATTATAAGATACTAGCAAAAGAAATCGTTATAAAATCAAATGAAGGCAAACGTCGAGCAAACATTAATACGCATGCACAGCAATAGAAAAGTAAAGGTACATATATAAATGAAATATTGCATGTGTAGATGAAATTTAAAATAACTAACTATTGATCACCAACCATTCATTAAATAATCTTTGTATAATTTATTAAACGAATTCATGGTTGAAGCATTACGAATATTAAGTGGAATATTATTCCAAATACAACAACAGGTGTATACAACTGAATTATACATGGTCGCGCTGGGCTCAATTGAAAGATAATTAGTTAACGATTGTCTGGTGGAGTATGAGTGCTGAGAGACGTTGAGATTGAACATGTCTCTGATTGAATTTGACTTAACTCCTTCGTAATATAAGCATTTATATATTAATTTCCCAGTTGAAAGTTTATACTGCAGCTGAATAGGCAAGACATTGAAATTAGCATAAAGAATCTTAGTAGTACAGAATCTGCTCAAGTACTGCAGAGTGCGTAACGATCTGTTAATAGACACATGAAGAGGGTGTATCGCATTAAACGAAGCATTCCCATAAATTTCAATACCATACAGAGCTTTACAGTACACTAGCGAAAAGAAAAGATCTTTGCGGCAGCTTTTAGAAATAAAATCACGGCGCCGATATAGCATACTATTAACACTATTGATTTTACGGGTCACATGTTTAATATGCTCTCTGAAAGTTAGCTTGTCATCAATCAACATCCCGAGAAATTTAGTGCTCGATACTCTAGAGAGAAGACAATTGTCAAGTGAAATAGATAAATTATTTGCATCAATAAATTCCTCATCCTTCTTGCTGGGCAAAAATAAAATATGGACTGATTTAGAGCTGTTAATAGTTAACTTATTGCATTTGCACCATTGACTAATTAGATTACAAACATAATTTCCAGAGTCATATAATTCTTTCAAATTGCAGGCGCTCACAAAAATATTTGAATCATCAGCAAATAATTTTGGAACTGCAGTACCGCTGGCATTCTGAATGTCATTAATATAGATTAAGAAGAGCAGAGGACCAAGGACAGAGCCTTGGGGTACGCCCATGACCACAGGTTGAGTTGCAGAAACAGACTTTCCAATAACTGTATATTGATATCTTCCTTCAAGATATGACTTAAACCAACTATTGGAGACTCCACGTAGCCCGTAATGCCACAGTTTGTTTAGCAATAAATTATGATCTACTGTATCAAATGCCTTGGAAAAGTCCAAAAAGAGACCCATTAACAATTGTCCATTACCTTTTTCCATTTTTAGCATGTTTATACAACTTAGAATTGCATCGGTTGTAGAATGTCCAGCTCTAAATCTAAATTGATTGTCACTTAAAATTTTGTGCTTGTTAACGTAATCCAACACCCGCTTGTACATTACTTTTTCCAGAACCTTACTTAAATTATTTAACAAAGAAATAGGTCTGTAATTTTCAGCACAATCTAATTTACCTTTTTTAAAAACAGGAACTACTTTAGCAGTCTTAAAATCCTTCGGAAAATAACCTTTCAGAAATGATTGATTAAAAATATGTGCCAGGGGACTAGCTATGTTGTAAGATGCTAATTTTAAAATTTTATTAGGAATATTATCTGGACCAGTTGCAATAGTATTTCTCAAAGATAAAATATTAACTATCACCTCATCGGGGGTTACTGGCCTAAGGAAAAAGGTTCTAGGGAAGTCACCAGTCAGGTAACCTAAGTAATTTGATTTTGATTTGGGATGCGTGCAGCTAGGTCACAGCCAGCTCTAACAAAGTAATTGTTGAGTACATCAGAAATTTCTGCTTCATTATTGATGATTCCAGAATCAGTTGTTAAGTGGTTGATCCTTGGTTGCTTAGTGTTGCTCTTGTAACTACAGATATTATTTAAAGTTTTCCAAATACTTTTCACGGAATTTTGTCTCCGGTTTAGTAACTTACTGAAATGGTCGATCTTTAGAAGTTTAATTTTTGCATCAGTTACCTTCCGGAATTTTTTATAGGCCAACTCGTCATTGGGGTTATTTGACATTTTGAATTTAAAATATAATTAATTTTTATAATTTAAGTCCCTTTTTAGTTCTTTAGTTAACCAAGGCTTGTCCTTGAATTTTTTCCGAGAGCATTTAATTAGTGGGAAGTGCACATCTATGATATTTATCAGCACTTTGGTCAGGGAGGCAATAGATTTATCAACACAATCGCTTTGATAAATATTGGTCCAGTCCTAAGTCTGCAATTGATTTATAAAATTGCTAATGTTTTTGTTGCTATAAACACGAATATCTGGTCGATCCTTATGAGTAATATTTTTCGTCTTAGAGGATAACAGAACAACATTCGCATAGTGATCAGAAATGTCGGTAACAATGGTTGGTGAATTGATGCGAACTTTGTCCTTGCTTAGAATGCCAGCAGTAATGAAAACATGATCAATAACACTACGCGATTCATTCACACAATGAGTAGGCAATATAGAGTACGGAATAAAGTCCAATGAGCTCAATTGATCAATATAATTCTTAACATTACCATTAACATCATACTTATTAAGATCTAAATTGAGATCTCCAAACATAAAACTTTTATACAATGGCGGAAACTTTTCAAAAAGCTTGAAGAGTTGATTCACAAATAAACCCGCAGGTTGACTTGGATGTCTATAAAAGCATAGAAACGATATTTGTTTTTGTGAGCAATAATATCAACAATAATATGTTCGGCTGATTGACCAAAATGATTTGATTCATTAGTAGAGTCAATCACATTATAAGAATACGTTTTGTTAATTAGGACAGCTACTCCACCGACTTTTTGATTTTCGGGGATACAGTAAATTAGTTTATGACGAGGAAACAGATTATCAAAATATGCAATGTTCGTAGACCAAATTTCAGTTAAAATAATAACGTCAAATTTAATATTGCATAGAGAAAGGAAGTCTTGAAGTTTTTCATTATTAGCATTCAAACTTCTAATGTTTATGTGAAATATTGAAAGATCATAACAGACAGAACCCTTTACAAAATTGTTAAGTGACTCAGAGGTATAGTAGCCTATGGATGCATTAGCTAATAAATTTTCATTAATTAAACCCCCCAGATCATTGTAGCTACTTGGCGGATGATTAAAGTTTCTATTTGGATCACTATTCATGGTTGAGATTTGACTTTGCGTTGGATTTGTTGAACGTAGGTGCAGTGTAGAACCATTCTCGAATTAAGCAATCTGTGGGTCAAGTGTTAGCGTCAAATATTATATCGTCAAACCGTGACTCACAGGACACCATAAAGGCAGCAGATTGAAATTCTCGACCAGATTTAGATGTACCTGATAACTTTTTACAGGTGCTAACGTTTGCCCCGGCAGATGTGATGAATTG
This sequence comes from Enchytraeus crypticus, assembly GCA_905160935.1. NCBI lineage: Eukaryota > Metazoa > Annelida > Clitellata > Enchytraeida > Enchytraeidae > Enchytraeus > Enchytraeus crypticus. Next base: position 170,857 of record CAJHZI010000520.1, on the reverse strand, counting down.
GTTAACATCTTCCACTGTCGTTTCTTTGTCGAGTCTGCCCACGAAAATGGTCGTTTTCCTCGGAACGACTTTAAGGGCCGAGGCACTGGCTTTAGCCCCAGCCACGACACGTCTTGGTTTAGGTTCCTTGTTAACTTTTTTCACGCTGGTTGTAGGGGTAGAGGCGGGTTCGACGATCTGGAGGGCTGAGGCGTCAGCCCATGATTTGGATGACCGCGGGGGACCAGCTACCCCTGCGTATGAGCGGGGCGGATCAACGTGCAGCTTGAGATCAGCAATTGTCTCCTCGGCTTTCTTGAGCCTATCACACAAAATTTTGTTTTCTTCCATGAGGTTTTGTAGTACACTGGACATTACTTCCTTAATAGTACTGGCGATAATTGGCCCCATCACCTTACCAAGCCCCTCTGCCACTTCCTGATTCTTGAAAACTTCGATAACTTCTTCACTGAGTGCACGGGTGACAAATTCATATCAAGTTTTCCATCACCCGTTTTGTTCAACTTCAATCCAACCTGTGCATCTACATAATCCTTCGTAGCACAGTCTTGACTATCTACAGGGTTTTTAACATTTATCAGTTTATTACTTTTCATATTTAATTCGCCTCCCTCCGTTAATTTAAGACCATTAGCCATTAAACCATTAGCAGATAGACTTAGCATATTATTGGTATTAGGATCTATCTTTACTGATAGTGAATCGTTTATACAACTAAGTCCTCCATATGACAACAGTTTTAAATTAGATTCCAGCTTTTTAGATTGCCTGCCAAATAGATCTACAGTGTTCATTTATTTCTATAAAAATTCTTTAATGATATCATTTGATTCTTTTTCTGTTAAATCTCCATTACACTTAATCACATAATTCATTTGTTGTTTCAATCTTTCTAGCCTAGATATCATATTATTTAGTTCCGCTTTTCTACATTTTAGATTAAATTTAGTTGATATGGCTGTTGATATAGCCCCAACAGCTGATAACGTGGTAATGATTACTGTAGGAAGTAATGGTAATGCAAATACTCCAGATACTGTAGTTGTTACTGTTGAAACACTTATTGATGTGATTATTGTTATACCATAAACTACTTGAACTATTTTTCTCTTTCTTTTCAAACTTTTGATTTTAGCGTCACAATCTTCTAGTTTATCACTAAAAAATTGTTTTACGTTATTCGTCATTCTATTTAACTAACGATAAAATTAAATCTTTATAATCGTATCCTTCACTTAAACGTTTCAATACAATCAAACACCATTTTCCGCAATTCTGATCCATCAATCCTTGCCATTGAAATGTAGAGTATAAAATAGGTGATCCTAAATATTCAATTACTTCTTTTGGCGGGGGTAAACCAAAACTGTTAAAATAATATTTTTCATTATTAATGTTTAAACCAACAAGTCCAATGGCTGCCACTTTCACTAGATAAATTTAAATTTAATATTCCACACTCAACTTTACAAGATTTTAAATTCTTCAATTCATCTCTCATATAACAGCCCCTAAAACGTTTAATTTTTAACATTTTTGAATACTTCTCAATTTCGACATAGCTTAATGCATTCTCTGGAATACTATCAATTTATTGGTTATAATCTTAATCCTTTTCCCTGTTTCTTTTTTGGTCTACCTGTTCCAGTCTTCTTTGATAGTTCCTCAAGCGCTCTATTATGTCTCGCTGTTTCTTTATCAGCTTGACTTTGTTGAACTCTTGATGCAACAGTTCCTGCAACTGTACCTAATCCTCCCAAGGCAGCAGCAGTAATTGGAATTAGAGTTGCTAGCGGTAAAAGCCCACCAACTTTATACTTATTACTATTTTGCAATTCCTGAATTATCGCAATAGCAATTTTTTCTATCTGACTTTTAGTTAACGTCATTTATGTAGCCACAAATTCTAATATCTGATATACTGCTTACTACCATCTGATTCTATAGACCAAATTCTATCATGATATACAACTACATAAGCTGTAGTATTTGCGGGAGCATTTGCACTAAACTTAAAAGTTACTCTGATATCTACAACAGTATTTTTAAGTCTTTCAGACTGTTTCGATACATCAAATACGTATAGCCTAAACAATTTCTTATAAGCTTGATACGATATACAATCATTCTCTTCGTCATCCTCTGAATAGTTTTTCTTAAATTCTTTAAAAGAATTATAAAATTGAGCATACTGATTGCTATCATAATTAGTTATATAATCATTACTAGGATATCTTTCACTATTCAACTCAACATAAGCATTAATTACCTGCACATTAGCATTGAATATAGCATAATTAGTTTCTGCTTGATTAGCTGCCGGAGATTGAAACCCTACATCAATATATCTAGGTTTTTCGATACCTGAAGCTATAGATAATCTCCAAGCAAATTCAGTAGCTTGGATAACAATAGTGTTCTCTGATTTCTTGTTCATAAAACAGAGCGGAAACGATTCTTTTTCCTTAATGTAATCTTTTAAAATTCCTCTTTCTTCTAAACTTACTGTAACTACTGGTATATGCCATTGTATCTTAGTTAAGTTTACCTTACCAGCATTAGCAACTCCACCATTTCTTATTATTGTCTGAGTGTCAGTTTGCCTAGGAAAAACAATTGAATGCTTGCATCCATAAATAATCTTTCTATATTGTTTACAGAAATTAAATATAAATTCTAAAGGAATTTTGAATGCAAATGATCCTCCTGCTGTAGATGTATAATTTCTTCTTTCTTCAAATCCCTTATTTTGATTGATCAGTCCTTCTGTTAATCTAGTAACAGTTGTTTGTAAGCTGTTAATATATTAACAGCTTTACAAATCCTGGGGTGAATTGAACCCTCGTGGGTTTGAATCCAGGCCGCGCTGATCTGAGAGTAAAATCTCGGACATTCACTGGACTGGTTATACGGAAAATGGTCTAAATTGCCTAACGGTTTAAACATGTGGTATTAAAAAGTGATAAATATCAACATAGCTAATTATTCACTATAATGCGTGTTTATTTATACACATACATTTTAGCGTAGATAATAAATTTTCAATTGATTTTTTCAATATAAAATTAAGCAACACTGACTACATCGATGGTCGGTAATAATAATAATAATAATAATAATAATAATAATAATAATAATAAGAATAAGAATAATAAGAATAATAATAATAATAATAATAATAATAATAATAAGAATAATAATAATAATAAGAATAATAATAATAATAATAATAATAATAATAATAATAATAATAATAATAATTGAGACGCGAAGAGCAGCTCAACAACCATGTTGATAGATCTGGCGATAGCTATTTCTCACACGCAGATCGAGTCAATGCAAATTTCTATAATTATTATTATAATAATTACATAATAATTATTATAATAATAATTATAATAATTATTATGTAATAAATATATAATTATTATAATAATTACAAAATTATTCATATGCCTAATTAATAGTTACAAATTATTCATATGCTCAATTAATCAACAGATTATTAATTTTGTATTAAAATTATTTGTTGTCGCATGCACACCTCCTTTTCTTTAATTTCCTTATCTTTAGATTGACGGTTTGAATTTTACTCATATTAGTAGGCTATGTAGCCTACACTATGTGCACTGTTTTGGACGTTCTTTTTGCTCACCGGCTTAGATTTGTCTTAATAATACTCGATGCTGTCATGGACGGCAGTAGCACTATATATTATGTTATGTTGTGTTATCAGGGTGATTGCCTGAGTCCAATTTTGTTCACGTTTTACTTAGCAATGGCACTCAAATCTAGGGAAGAAGTTAATTATTCCAAAAAATGTAAAGATCATAGCTACTGGAACAGAAATGAAAATAATCAAAATAACAATATAATAGATCAACAATTAGCAGATGATATAGGGTGGATACTTACTGGAAATAAAAACTCTGATGAACTAATATCTTATTAGTTCATCAAATTAAGTAGTAGAGATTTGATAGTAAACTAAGATAAAACATAAAAAATAACACTAACATATAATTATGAGGTTCAAAAATGGAAAAGTAGGCCAACGAAATATTTAGAAAATATATAAGATACTAATAAATATATACATTAAATGATTGAAAACAATTAACAATGATGGCAAATACTAAATATACATGTAAATCAAAATTAACAAATAGAAAACTAAATATAAAAGTTAGAATAAAAATATTCAATATGTAGGCTATACATATGAAACTCATTTTTATATACAATAGTGAATTTTAGGTATTAACAAAGATTTTAGAAAAAGAAATAGATGTATTTCACAGAAAATTACTGAGAAATCTATTGGAGAGATACTTTTACTATCCATACATAATAAAAAATGAAGAAATATATGAAAGGACTAAAGAAACTCCTTGGAGTGAAATCATAAGGAAAAAAGGTTAAGTTGGATCGGACATATGATAAGATTACCAGAAAACGCACCAATAAGGAAAGCTCTCAAACATAGATTAACAAGTAATAAATTAAGGATAGGCATGGGAAATAAGCAGAATTTAATAATACAATATAATAAATATTTAATTTTAATAGATACTAAATTAAATTAAATCTTAATTTAATTTGATCTCGCCATGGATCGTGATTGGTGGAGGAGGAAGGTTGCAAGAGGCTACTCTAGTGTCCACAAAGGGACGCCATAGAGTTGATATATACAGCATGTTGTGTTATCAAAGATCTAATTTGAATTTAGAAGCTTTAGTTAAAATTCCAATGATCTCGAAGCTTTTTGTGGGTTTTGGTATTCACTCTACAGTTTTTTGAAAGTGCATGGTAGCGTGACCATTTAATAAAAATAAATAAGTATTTATTTAGAATTTTAAATTAAGATATTTAATTATCAATTTGACTATTTGTTGCATCTGTTTAGCCGTAATCTCAAGAATTGCTTTTAAAAATAAGAAACAGACTAATTTACATATTCTCGCTTCCTTATTTGAAACTTCTAGTCATGAGTTATCCTTTTCGTTATAATTTATGTTAGTCAATGTGAAAAATCAATGTGCTGTCGTAATAGTTAAATAAAATAACACGCATAATTGCGAAATGATCAACTGTTAAAACCGTTAGGCAATTTATTTCATTTTCCGTATGACCAGCCGTGTGAATGTGCGAGATTTTAATCTCCGATCAGCGCGGCTGAGAATCGAACCCACGAGAATTCAATTCACCGCAGGAGCTATCACTTAAAATTTCTTGATGTTGCCTGACGCCTCTAACCACTACGCTATTGAGTTCTTCCTTGATTATTACACAATTATAGAAACGCCTCGTGGCGCAGTGGTAGTGGCTCTTGAACGAGAGGTTACGAGTTCTAGACAGCGTTGCGACGTGGGTTTACCTCTTCTAAGAGGCGAATAAAAACCTAGTCGTGTACACTTAGAGGTGTCAAGCCGATGGATAGCAGACCTTAATTTTCAATTTCCTATCTAGTCCCCTCAGTGCAGCCCCGAATATGGATATGCTTCACGTTAAACGGAAGTTTTTACTATTATTACGCAATTAGGTAGTGGGTATAGAGAAGAAAGCTTGAAGCATATCTCAGTCTTCAATAGAGCTTAATTATATAATTTCTTTGTCCAGCTATCTACCGGACCAAATTTATTAGGATTTCTCTTAAAAAATTCTACAAATCCACCACCTTAAGAGAATAATAAATAGTAATTTGCCAAAATTTCCGAAACAAAAATAATGTTTTAGGCATTATGTTCAAATTTAACTTAAGCTTAAATAGAAAAAATACTTTTGGAGAACTTTCTAATTTTATCAACAATTAGAAATTTCTATAACTAAGAGAAGAATAATTAAAATTTATTTAAGAAATTAAATGAGCTTTTTATGAAGTGCCATGTGTTTAAATTGACATGCCGCTGTCTGGGGCGATGTCAGTAAGATATTCGACTGCGGATCTGTATGTGCGGGGTTCCAATCCTGGGCTCGCCCGACACTGACATCGCTTTAGAGTAAGGAAACTGGCGTTTTAACATGAGCTTTTTTTTAAAGACTGGACACTGGTACTCTAATAAATTGTATGATTTCTATATTTTTATATCTCGGATTGTGGTAGTACCTTTTTTGTGTTAACTTGTAGACAACACTTCTGTGTAATCCCTGTTGAGTTTCTTCAATAGAGTTGCCTGCAATTGTCTGCTTATTGAATTGAAATCAAACGTACTGCTGTATTGCGAACGAGTGATATTACTGCGGCTGAAAGAGGAAGTAGCAATGGAAGAGTTCTTAGCTTTACATCAAGCTCAGCTGGAGCTGTCAGGAGTTCCACGGCGTTATTGGGATACCATTTACTCCAAGATCAAAATGGAGGTAAACTATTTAGGTTTTTTATTATTAAGACGAGTCTTAAAAGGATCTGCTGTTGACCTAGAGTGATAATATACATGTCTGTGTCTAAAATTGATTAAAATAGATCTATAGATGCTGTTTGGCTTGAATGATGAAAACCTGGAGCAAGATAGGATTTGATGGTAATAGTTTCCAAAGTAAAGCTACTTTAGGGATAAGGTATAGGGGTGTGGTTAGTAGGGTGTGATTCGTGCGATTAGACGTAGCCTGTGCAAAGAAATGTGTTTAAGCATCCTATGTAAAGTTCTATGGTTTTCAAACTTCTCATTCTTTTAAAACTATATTAATGAAAGCATTCGGTTGATGAAGACTTTTATAATATCATTGTTTAGTGAAAGTATTTTAGACTTAAAAGTTAATGGTATTAATCAATTCCCCTCTATGATTGATTGATTGATTGATTGGTTGATTGATTGATTGATTGATTTCAGACGTTTGACGCGGGGGACTGGTTCATGATGCAGCTGATAGAGGAGGAGATGTTACTATAGTTGATTGATTGATTGATTGATTTCAGACGTTTGATGCGGGGGACTGGTTCATGATGCAGCTGATAGAGGAGGGCTCGGAGTATGAGGATGACTTTGACGTTGGGGATGAGGCACAGGACATTGACGAGGATGTTGCCATGGCGACCGTATCTAGCAACGGCGTTTCCTATGACAACGGGGATGAGACGGAGGGGGGTAGGTTGTCGTGGAGAGTTATAGTGAGCTCATCGCAGGGCATCGATGTTAACGACCCCCAACAGTATGTGGCTACTTGTAATCTTTCAGATAAGCTAGCTTTATACATCTATCTTTATACCACTTGTATAAACTCAGATAACTTAATACTAAGAGGTCTAAGTTATCTCTGTATCACTTGTGTGTCTTATTACTTGAAGACGTTTGACAGGAATCAGACAGGAACTAGTGTTGCTGGATAGTGCAAAGTTCCACTCATATGTAGAAATTTTTTATTAGTTTAGATATTAATTTGAATGTAATTGTTATTTAGTTCATTATTACTATTGAACTCTTTCTATAAAGTAATCTCGAAGACCGAGTTTGGCCATGACCGTGGTATACAAGTTTTTGTTGTTAACAATAATAATAGTAATAATAATAATAATAATAATAATATTATTATTATTATTATTACTTAGAGATTTAAGTTATCTCTGTATCACTTGTATGTCTTAACACTTAGAGATTTAAGTTATCTCTGTATCACTTGTATGTCTTAACACTTAGAGATTTAAGTTATCTCTGTATCACTTGTTTTATTACTAAGAGATCTAAGCTATCTCTGCAGTAATAATTTACTTTTGTGTCATTTTAATCTCTCTCTTAGTGTGTTGCTTTGCAGTGAGCGTTTCGTTTATTACTGTATGGTAATTAGTTACTCCGAGTATTTGAAAACTACAGCATACTTTGTAATTAATGGTGACATATGCCGAGTTGTTAGTATACTAAATAAAAAGTCTAAATTAAGATGTTTTAAGATATGTGCTGCCTAAATTTACTTCAAGTTTCCTATTTTTTGGACTTCAAACTGTTTCGGACAATTCAACTGTGTGAGTGTGCTGGAGATGTCCCTGACGTTGCCTTTAGGATTGAAACAGGACGTTAAATTCATATTAATCGACTGAAATGACTTTTAAACTGGCTATTTTTAAATTACTAAGTATTAAGAAATAGGACGAAGAGTTAGATAGGTCACATGCTAAGGGGGGAAGGTCTATTAATAGAGGTAATAGAAGGTAGAATGGAAGGAAAAAGGGGCAGGGGCAGGCCGAGATTAGTTATGTTAGATGATTTGAAGACCCACTCGTATGTTGAAATGAAGAGGAAGGCGGAAGATAGAGAAGAGTGGAGACGTTATATACCATGGACCTACAATGCACTAAGAGAGAGAGAGTTTTAAATAACTACGGTTTAGAATTGATTCCGTTGTATTTCACGTTGTAGTGTCTATCTGATCGACCACGCTTGGACGTACCGTCTATCCCAGGCACGCTCTCAGCTTGAGAATAACCCTGCGCTGCTGCGGCGCATGTGTGCGCTGATGAACGTGAGAGACAGTGTGTCTGCACCAGAGCGCACGGAGGAGGACGTGATAGAAGACGTGCTGAGAGAAATGTGGAAGTACAATCAAACGTACAACATTGCCACTGCTAAGCTTGTTAGTCTTATTTCTACGATATATAGTGAGTCACAGGGTGTTATAGGTTGCTGTGTCCTGCTGTAGAAATAAAATTGCTTGCTGATATTGGTAATTCAGATATTAATTTATCCCAATGTGTTGACACGTGTCTCTATTTATTTATGTGAAAAGCCTGGCTCTTAGTATTTATTTAAATATATTAATACATTTAATTTTTGTCAATGTTTATATGTGTATATATATTTTTACACGCTTCCATATGTTTCAGTGTATCAATTTTTTCGCATGTATCTACGTGTTTACATGTATGTACATGTTGGCATGTATATTCATGTTTTTGTTTACATGTGTGTTTACTTATGTGTACATATGTGTTTACGTGTGTATCTATGTGTTGATGCGTAGGGCACTGAGGCAGCGCTGCCTGTCTGGTATGTGATGGATGAGTTTGGCTCGAGGATTCAGCACTCAAACAATCCCACTGTGGCACAGGTGCCGTTCTGTTATGTGCCAACCCAAACCAGCTACACCATCATGTGGCCCACCCAGAGTCTGAGTGAGGGAGGTACGACCTGCAGTTATATCATAAGTCTGATGACTATTGACTGATGACTATTGACTGATGATTGAGATAGAGAGAGAACTATGTTTATTGAAGTAACAATAAAAATAATAATAACAACAATTAGAGTGCTACAGTCATCAATGACAACATTGAGCACTATTGAGACAAAATCAAGCCGGCGAGCAAAAAAAGAAGGTCCAAAAATGGTGCAAATTCCAAAGTCCAGAAATTCAGTCCAAAGTAAAGGGAGTTAAAGAAAAGGTGGTTTAGGCGCAGGTCGCTGCTCATGGACACTGGATGGAAAAGAGAGATGGAAAAGATAGGTCTTCAACTGCTTATGGAACTGCTCATAGGAAAGCAAAGGCTGGTAAGGTTAGGTGTTTATCAAGGACAACACCGAGATTTCTCACAGAAGAAACAGGTGATATTTTAATACCCAAAGATAACGAAAGAGTTTTCCCATTCAGCTTCAGAAGCTGTTGAGGTGTCCCGACCAACAAGAATTCAGTCTTAGATGGATTAAGTGCCAAGAAATTAGCAGACATCCAAGAGGATATAGACTGAAAACTTTGTTGCAGGAGGGTTTCAGCATTAGAATAGGAGTTAGGGGTGAAACAAGTGTACATTTGAGTGTCATCAGCATATAGTTCATGATCAGGAGAATGAGAACAGATTAGAGTACTTAGGGGTGTTATATAGAGTTTAAAGAGGATAGGACCAAGAAAGGAGCCTTGAGGCACACCATACTTTAAATGAGAAGGCGAAGAGATGTACTCCATCACTTTCACACTAAAAGAACGATCCGTCAGATAGGAGGAAATCCAATCAAGAACAATTCCACGAACACCAAACCAGGAAGAAAGACGTTCCAGAAGAATATTGTGATCAATGGTATCAAAAGCGGCTGAAAGATCAAGCATACATAGTCCAGTTAAGCGTTGTGTGCACATGGCATTAACAATAGAATTGCACACAGATAGAAGCACCGTTTCAGTTGAACGATGCTTAGTATAAGCAGCTTGATGCTTATTAAATAGATCATTGTAAGAGAGATGAGTAGAAAGCTTCTGAAGAACAATTCTTTCAGTGAGCTTAGATATGTATGACAGATTAGATATAGGCCTGTAATTCGACATTATTCCTTATCCAGTGTGGGCTTTTTAAGCAATGGAGTAATAACTGCACGCTTAAAAGCACGAGGAAATTTGCCAGTAGAGAGAGAGAGGTTAACAATCAATGTCAATACTGGAGCAAGTATGTGTATACACTTCTTTAAAAGAGAGGTTGGGATAGGATCCAAGTCACAATGTTTAGCTGGAGAGTCTAAAATTAATTTAGTAATCTCATCAATTGCAACTGGAGTGAAATTAGAAAGCTCATCTTTGGAATGATTCTCTACTGGAGTATGAGGAGTAGTTAGGAGCTGGAGTGATAGATTCTCTAAGATTGCTTATCTTATCTGTAAAGTATTTGAAAAATTGTTCAGGCAGTGACTCCACAGGAGTAGAAGGAAGAGAAGGAGAAATAGATCTATGTAAAAGATCATTAACGGTTTTCCATAAACTCTTGACATTCACAGCCTTACTGACCAAAGAGGAGTAGTACTCTTTCTTAGCATTAGCAATAGCAGTACGATAAATCTTGTGTTGCAAATTAGAAACAGTTTTCCAAAAATCTGAATGGGTATGACGCCACTTTCTTTCAGCTCTACAGCATGCAGCCTTTAGCTTTCTCAGACTAGAAGTATACCAAGGGTTAGATTTCTTAAGCTTCTTGGTAGTTAGAGGTGCATGCTTATCAAGTAGAGATGAAAGAGTAGTGATATACTGTTTTACTAATTCATCAAGATCATTAGCAGGAGACTTGATCAAAGTCGAATTTTCAAGATCAGAACAAAAGAGATCAAGATCAACGTTATTTAAGTACACGTACAAGTATACATACAAGCATAAAGTCATCAAAGAGGGTATATATACCCTATCTAGTTGACATCCAGCAATCACGTAAGATTTATTTTGATGACTATTGACCGATGACTGATGACTTATGACTGATGATTGATTACTATTGACTGATGGCTGTTGACTGATAACTGATGACTAATCAATGATGATTATTGAATGATGACTGATGACTAATTAGCGATAACTATTGACTGACGGCTGATGACTAATTAACAACGACTATTGAATGATGACTGATGACTATTGACTGATGATTGATGGCCATTGAGTGACGGCTGATGACTATTGACTGATGATTCATGAATATTGACTGATGACCGATGACTAGTCAATGATGACTACTGACTGATGACTAATCAATGATGACTATTATTGATTGATTTATTTAGATGAAGTAACAAGGGATTATCAATGTGATCGTGCTATCACTTATTGCTTGATCGATTGATTTAGATGAAGTGACGAGGGACTATCTCTGTGGCCGTGTTATCAATTGAATGATTGATTGATTAATTGATTGATTGATTGATTTAGATGAAGTAACGAGGGACTACCTCTGTGGTCGTGCTATCACTGATCCACTGATGAGAAAACTGCTGCTGCTACCATGGCAACCAGACGACATGCGGCACCTGACGTATGACGTGAAGGAGGATATAGAGGCTTTCTCTACGGTACGTGCTTGATTCTGATTGGTTCATCTCAACAGTATGTGCTTGATTCTGATTGGTGCATCTCAACAGTATGTGCTTGATTCTGATTGGTTGATCTCAACGATACGTGCTTGATTCTGATTGATTCATCTCAACGGTATGTGCTTGATTCTGATGGGTTCATCTCAACTGTATGTATCAACGTTATGTGCTTTATCATATCATCAGTAAATCCTCAATTTGAGACTTTTCCATTCGCTTAAATTTGTGTAGCAATTTCTGGAGCCTAGGCACTCACCAACCGAGTGCTGTCTCTGACGTTGGTGTGTAACTTAGTGCTTTAGTCGCCTCTACGATACATGCAGTCACCAGTTGGTCAATTGATTACTAGTGTTTCAATAGATTAATTGATTGACGTACTGATTGACTATTTGTCTCTACAGAAGTACACCGTGCATAAGACCACGCCTAACCTGACCATGACCTTTCCTGGGACTCCGCCCACTGACAGGAAGGTCAAGGTCTACTGTGACGTAGATCAGGTGCTCAGTGCACTGACCGATGAGAGATTTGAATTTGTTGAGTCACCAGAGGACGCTGATGTCATCTGGACCAGGCAGTATCTCAGCGACTTCAAGTTAGTTACGTAAATGCATTGAAAACTATCTTGAAACGTTACTTATTAAATATTCCGGATTGTTAAAGTCTGATCATTGATGTACCTATTTGATAGTCGAGTTGGTAACAAACCTGTTTCACTAGAGACTGGTGGTTTGAATTTCAGCCTGTTTGGAAGTAGGTACTGTAGTTGTTGTATAGTTGTTGATATATAGTTATGTTGATATATTGAGATGTTGCTGTATAGTTGTTGTAGTAAGCAGTGTAGTTTTTTGAAAGAGAGTTTTAATTCTTCACGTCTTCACGCATGTTGATGTGTTTTGTTGCTTGGTTGTCTGTTGTCACAGCTCTGGTTCCCACGTTGAATCTAGAAACTTTATAATTTAGATCAACTGAGATAACCAAATACTGTAATAAAAAGCCCTGCGTTTTATATTTAAATTTAACACAAATATGACAATGGAAATCTGTAAGGCATGTTGCTATGAATAGTAACAGATGACCTTAAAGCGCTACTGTTTGATAGATCTATCAAACAGTAGCGCTGAATGGATACGTATATTGCTACATCTTGAAGGAATAGCTTTGGAAGGGGTGCTTATGTTATACTTTGATTAATTATTTTATTGATTGATACTTTAGAGCATTCAGCGAAGACACACCCAACAAGTTCATCAATCAGTACCCGTTTGAGATGGTGCTGACCGTGAAGGACCTGCTGGCAACGGTCTCTCGTAGAGCGGGGGCCAGGGCTAAGGACGGGGTCTACATAGACCACAAGACCCTGGAGTCCCTGCCCGCCTGGGTCCCGACCACCTTCAACCTCCGCTCTGAACTCTCGCAGTTTGTTTCCTACTATCAGCATAGAGCCGCTCGGTTAGGATGTGTCTACTCTGTCGTTGTTGTGGGTGTTTATGTTTACTCTGTCGTTGTTGTGGGTGTTTGTGTTTACTCTGTCGTTGTTGTGGGTGTTTGTGTTTACTCTGTCGTTGTTGTGGGTGTTTGTGTTTACTCTGTCGTTGTTGTGGGTGTTTGTGTTTACTCTGTTGTTTTTGCAGGTGTTTGTGTTTACTCTGTCGTTGTTGCAGGTGTTTGTGTTTACTCTGTCGTTGTTGTGGGTGTTTATGTTTACTCTGTCGTTGTTGTGGGCGTTTATGTTTACTCTCATGGGCATTGTTTTGTTTATATCTCTCTAGTATTTGTGTTTTTTCTTTACAGGACTTAACGTTAAGGGTTTGACAACCCCATGCAGTTCACACATAGATACATATTCCTCATTGCACTGTTATATATCGTTTGTGCTACGTCTTTTAACATACTTTTTGTATACTGCATTTGATCGCACAGTGGATTGGACAATCACTGGATCTGCAAGCCATTCAACCTAGCTCGAGGTCTGGACCACTGGATCACCGACGACCTCAATTGTCTGCTCAGACTGGCTGAAACTGGTCCAAAGGTACCCCTTCCTCCTCACTGGCACGCTTAGTGATTTTAGAAATTTAACTATTTCTTTCCTCACTGGAAGGTTTTGTGATGTAAAAAATTTAACTATTTCTTTCCTCACTGGCGTGTTTTGTGATTTAAAATCTTTTAATTATTTCTTTCCTCACTGGCGCGTTTTGTGATTTTAGAAATTTAACTATTTCTTTCCTCACTGGCGTGTTTTGTGATTTAAAATCTTTTAATTATTTCTTTCCTCACTGGCGCGTTTTGTGATTTTAGAAATTTAACTATTTCTTTCCTCACTGGCGCGTTTTGTGATTTTAGAAATTTAACTATTTCTTTCCTCACTGGCGCGTTTTGTGATTTTAGAAATTTAACTATTTCTTTCCTCACTGGCGGCGTGTTTTGTGATTTAAAATCTTTTAATTATTTCTTTCCTCACTGGCGCGTTTTGTGATTTTAGAAATTTAACTATTTCTTTCCTCACTGGCGTGTTTTGTGATTTAAAATCTTTTAATTATTTCTTTCCTCACTGGCGCGTTTTGTGATTTTAGAAATTTAACTATTTCTTTCCTCACTGGCGCGTTTTGTGATTTTAGAAATTTAACTATTTCTTTCCTCACTGGCGCGTTTTGTGATTTTAGAAATTTAACTATTTCTTTCCTCACTGGAAGGTTTTGTGATTTAAAAAATTTAACTATTTCTTTCCTCACTAGCATGTTTTGTAGTTTTAGAAATTTAATTATTTCTTATTACGCACACCAAAGTGGTTTTTTGTCCCTGTGAGATCTCTACTAATAGAACATTGCACAAAAGAATATAAAATTTCATCAGCAGCTATTCTTGGTGCCCAAGGTTTACTAAGTATTACGAGAAAATAAAACTATTGCAAACATGTGAATTAAGGTAATACAAAATTTTAATCCACTATTGCAATAATAATACAGGATATGTTAAATTTATATATATGTAGTTACATAGTGAATGACATGTTGATTTTTACGTTCAAATAAAGTAATCATCGTATATCACATAGAATAATTCCTTCTTTCTTGCTAGTTTATCTGTAGTTTTGATTTCTCTGCATTTCTTTGTTACTTTCTCCTTCTTTCTCTCCCTCTTCCCTTTTTTTAATTGCATATTTTCGCCCATATTTATATTGTATAATGATGCTAAAAAATTTATGTATTCTAGCCTCCTGCAACGCTGCTGAAGTTCTAGGCCCTTTTATTAAGACCCTTTGTATTTAGTATGAATTGCCATTATTCATAGTCTATTGCAGATATGGGTTTGATAATTTGTTTACATTGTACTTTCGTTAATTTTTTTGGTCACTTTAATGTAGTCTAGAACTTAATTTCAATTATTGACATCACTTCAGCCGTTACGATTTTATCATCTTGATGAAAGCAACAATAGTAGGCTCTAGAAATCGCTATAAAATTAAGCTAAATGGAATGGAAAGGTGATGGTATATTCGTATCCCGACCCTAGCTAAACTTGAATTCAAAGGAAGATGATGATGACTCTGAAAGTAACGATAGTTATTCTAGCTTATCTAGAGGATCTCTTTGTATTATAGCTTATCTATATAGAGGATCCCTTTGTATTTCAAACCTATATATGACTATGCACCCAGTGCATTTGTTGTTGTCGTAGATTGCCAGTAAGTATGTCACTGACCCAGTTCTCTTGAACCGGTCAGATGTGGGACTGGTCAAGTTTGACCTGAGGTTCATCGTGATGGTCATCAGTGTGAGTCCACTGCAGTTGGTTGTCCATCAGAAGTTCATCGTGCGTGTCGCTAACAAGTAAGTTATTGATTGATTGATTGTCTCGCTAACAAATCAGTTATTGATTGATTGTCTCACTAACAAATGAGTTATGATTGATTGATTGTGTTACTAACAAGTGAGTTATAATTGATTGATTGCCTCGCTAACAAATCAGTTATTGATTGATTGTCTCACTAACAAATCAGTTATGATTGATTGATTGTGTTGCTAACAACTGAGTTATTGATTGTGTCGCTAACAACTGAGTTATGATTGATTGATTGTGTCGCTAACAACTGAGTTATTGATTGATTGATTGTGTCGCTAACAAGTCAGATACCGATTGATTGATCTGTTGCTAATAAGTGAGTTGTTGATTGATCGATTATATTGCTATCAAATGAGTAAAAGTAGCATATCAGGGGCATAGCGTAACAATTTGTAAAGTGTTGCTTAATTAAGTTGATCATTGATCATTGAACTACCAATTTATTTATTCACACAACTTAATACTAAATATAAATAAGTACCTTCACTGAGTGATTAATTAATAAATAGATACTTTTGTTGAAAAGAATTGGATGATAACAAAAATAAAAATGAAATAAAATAAAAATTGACTTGACTTTGCTATATAGTGAGTTGATGACATAGCTAATTGACGAGATAGGTAATTGTTGTGATAGCTAATTGATGTGATAGCTAATTGATGTGATAGCTAATTGATGAGATAGCTAATTGATGAGATAGCTAGTTGATGAGATAGCTAGTTGATGTGATAACTAATTGATGTGATAGCTAATTGATGAATTGTTTAGAGTGTTCTCACTGGATCACCTGGAAGACTACGAGAAGCACTTCACCGTGATGAACTACAAGAAGGGAGTTACTATGAAGAAGGTAACGGAAAGCTTGAGATATCTGACTCGGTGCCTTTTAGTTATTAATCCAACGTCAATTATTATTCTAATAATTTGTTACTGGTCTGTAATATTTTGCTATTTAGTTATATAACTTATATTGAAAGTGAGAGAAAGAGAGCGAGAGAGAGAGAGAGAAAGAGAGAGAGCAAGAAAGTCAATTTGTTGTTTCATTAATGAGAAAGTGTGTTTTCTTTTAGAGTTTGGTCAGTTTGAGTTATGCAGTTACCTAGAATTTGCTTAAAAGCAAAAACTGGTAAAGCTAATGTTAACGTCAGTTTTCTCACTCGAAAGCGATATCAGTGATGGGCAAGCCCAGGATTAGAACCCCTCACATATTAATATATCGAGCTGCTATTTGCAATTTTGCTTTATTTAATCTATAGCTTGCTAAAGACTCGAAACGAAATCATGAAGGAGCTACAGGAGTAGACTGTTGAACTTAACTTGTGATTTTTAGGTGTCTTGTTGCAACTATAAACTTTCTTTTTAAAGTATCACTTGATCACTGAACCAGTACCAGTTAGGATCTCGCTTTTCTCTTCTGTGCAACCAAATAAACGTTTGGATTGAAGCGACTTGTAGAGACCTGTGTTATAGATTTGCCTTACATATCTGGAGTTGGAAGATACCAGGGAAGTTACCAGATAGACTATATTCTGATAAAGCAACGGTACAGGAATAGTGTGAAGAATTCAAGGGCTTATCCAGGAGCCGATATTAATTCAGACCACAATCTAGTAATGGCAAAAGTAGGGCTTCAGCTGAAGAAAATACTTAAGAAGAAAAGCAGTAGGAGATGGAATTTGAATGGGTTGAACGAGAAAAGAAGTCAGTTTTAGGAAGCAGTGGAAAGAAAAGTTAAGGAAATGAAGGACTAAGAAAGAACAAGGGTAAATGAAAGATTGTGTCAGCTAAAGGAAGCTATTAAAATAGGTGCAAAAGAAGTTTATGGCATTCTTAAAGCAAAAACAGCTAAAAAACCTTGAATCACAAGCTAGATGCTAGACAAAATGGATGAAGGAGGAAATGGAAAAGTATTGACACCAGTCATGGCCGAAGGAAATATAGAAGCTTAAGCAGTGAACTTAGAATAATTACAGACAAAGCCAAAGATCATTGGTGAAGTGAAAAGTGTGATGATTTAGCAGAATATGATAGAAGAGGGAGGTCGGATCTATTATACCAGGAAGTCAGGATATTAATAAGAACCGATAAGAAAAAGAATGGAGATCCAAAGAACATAATAATGGGTAAGGATGGGGAATTGAAGACAGAGCTGGAAGAAGTAAAAGAAAGATGGAGAGAATATGTAGAGGAATTGTATGATAAGGCTGGGAAACCAGTTCAAGAGGATTTTAAAATAGAAGAAGAAAATATCATAGAAGACGATAAAAGGGGCCCTGATTTAATGAAGGAGGAATTTTATTCTGCAATTAACAGTATGAAGAAGGGGAAGGCAGCCGGAATAGATGAAATCCCAGCAGAATTCTTGAAAATGTTGGAAGGAGAAGCATTCATAAAGTTATTGGAGGTATGTGGAGAAATGTACAATACAGGTGTTTGGCTCGACGACTTTACCAAGTCAATGATGATTCCAATTCCCAATAAAGCCAATTCTGTGGAGTGTTCGGATTACAGAACAATCAGCTTAATACCTCATGCATCGAAGGTCTTATTAAAGATAGTAAATAATCGCCATCAGTCGAAAGCAGAGATGATACTGAGCAAGACACAATTTGGTTTTAGGAAAGGATGCGGCACAGGAGAAGCAATAGGGGTAATGCTGGTTCTTTACGAAAGAAGCTTAGAATATGGAAATGACGTTTTTGTATGCTTTGTAGACTTCGAAAAGGCCTTTGACAGGATTGACTGGATAACGATGATGAATATCTTAAAAAGAATAGGAATTGACTGGAGAGATAGAAGACTAATTTTGCACTTGTTCATGAATCAAAGAGCAGTAATCAAAATCCAACAAGAATACTCAAAAGAAGGTGAAATAGGACGTGGAGTAAGACAGGGTTGTAGCATTTCGCCACTGCTGTTTAACATTTACGCTGAGGCAATAATGGAGGAAGCCATGGAAGACTTGGAAGAAGGAATAAAAGTAGGAGGGAATTTGTTACAAGATGTACGATTTGCATATGATCAAGGAATGGTAGTGGGCAGCGAAATTGGATTGCAGAAGATAATGGATAGGCTGAATGATACGGCCCTAAGATATGGCATGAACATTAATATAAAAAAGACCAAGGTTATGAGAGTGTCCAATAATAAAGGTGAAGTTAAAATCACAATAAATGGTATGAAATTGGAACAGGTAAGGAGTTTCAAATACTTGGGTCATACTATAACCGATGATGGGAAATGTGAGACAGAAATATGCAGTAGGATTGCACAAGCAAAAGTGGCCTTTGGTAGTAGAAAAGAACTATTATCAAAAAGTGTAAAGAAAGACACAAGGATAAAGATAGTGAAAACTTTGGTTTGGACCACGCTATTATATGGATGTGAAACATGGACTTCAAGGAAGGAAGATATTAGGAAACTGGAGGCATTGGAAATGTGGATTTGGAGAAGAATGGAGAGGATTAGCTGGACTCAAAAGGTTACAAATAAGGAAGCCCTGGAGAGAGTTGGCACAGATAGACAGTTGATAAATATATTAAGAAATAGGAAGAAGAGATGGATAGGATACATTCTGAGGGGGGAAGGTCTATTAAAAGAGGTCATAGAAGGCGTTATGTACCATGGACCTGCCAGTAGGCAGTGCACTAAGAGAGAGATCTGGAGTTGAGGAAATAGACGATAATCCTCTGCTGCTATTATTTTAATTTTAATTAGAACAACAGCTCCTGACCCTAGCTGAGCTGTGCTTCAAGGGAAGATGATGATGATGATACTTAGAATATCGTGTAATGAATACATTTTGCGTGTTACAGATATCGTGTGAGGAGTTTGTTGAAATGTTTGAGGCGCAGTACTCTGATATCAAATGGTCCACGGTGCTGGTGAGTTCATCTTTTCTTTTTCTTATTGATTTTATTTTTGATTTAATTTTTATTTTTTTAAATTATTTATTTATTTAATTATTTTTCTTCTTTTATTGATTGTTCTATAACATGACAACTTCTTTACCGATGATCTGTAAGCTGATAACGACTTTTAACGACTTTCTTATTATTATAACCTTTGCCACTCAAGAGTCAATGTATGTATGTTCTCATACATATAGTTTGTTACCATGTTAAGTGAAATATCTCAAACAAGCCTCAATTTGTATTTTTGATTTGACAAGCCAAAGCAGTCTTTATTTTATTTTAGCAGGTTTTATTTTTAGTCTAAAAATAGAAATCAATCACTAAACGACTTCTTGTAATGCATTTAATGGCTTATGCTATTTCTTGCATGTAATAATAAATGTTCTTTATCTATGTTTTATTTTGTATTGCAATCCTGTGGGTAGCTGAATTAATATATGCAGAAGTCTTTAAAATGAATGAACCGTTTATTTCATGATGTAGTTCTGTTTTTATGCTCCAACAAACACACATATGATTATAATTTCTCTACTATACACTATCTAAACTAAACATAAATTGACTAAGTGCATCTGCTAAACTTTAAAGTTTATACCACTGGTTAAAGCTTAGTAGATGCTATTTTGTATTAATGGTTTAAACTTTACGGTTTCACCAATGCTAAGGTCTCCTATAAATAATGGTTTACATCTACTCTAAGAAATACAAGATGCTGGCATAAACCGTTCAAACTAATAGAGTCATTGATTGCTCTGATGAGTTTGTTCATGACGTTTTTAGACTGATTGGTTGATTGATAGACTAGTTGATTGATTGCAATCAATCAACTAGTCTATCAATCAATCAAGCAATTAATTCATAAATTAGTCAATCAGTTAAAAATTGTTAACTGATTCATTATTTTATTGATTAATTGATTTATTGATTAATTTAGGATGACATCTACACAGTTATTCGCGACATATTCACTGCTGCGCTGGTTCGACCACCACCCGCAGGTATAAGCCCCTCCCCTCAGAGCAGAGCTATCTATGGGGTGGACATCATGCTAGGCTGGGCCCCTGACCCGCAGTCTATGCCCCGCCCCCTGGGGCGTGGCAGCAGCATCGTGTCGATAGGCGAGGGGGGCGTGTTCAGAACTGGGCGCTACAAGAGCTGCAGTGAGAGCAGTGGCAACGCTGTAGCTGAGGAGAGTGGCAACACTGCTATGGAGAAACTGATGGAGAATTCTATGGAGGAGTCAGTGAACGGTGAAGCAATTGGAGAGAAGTCGAATGGTGTTAGCGTTAATGTTGAAGTTGTCCCCAATGGCATATCTGCAGTACCAGGAGTGGAGGATTCAGATCAGAAAAGTCCTATAGCTGGTAACACTGCATCTGGTGATGTCGGTGAAGCTAATTACAGAGCTGCTGGAAATCTCACTACACTCAGTGTTGCCAGTTCTGGTGATTTTTGTGAGGCTGGTGGAAATGCTGGCAGTATGAAGATGAGAACAGAGAGTGGTAGTAGCAGTGGAAGCGGTGCAACTGATAAAGAAATGGGCGATAAAGTTGAAAGAAAGTATCAGAATGGCAATGCTGGTTGTAACGATAAAGGTTTGAAAATTTAATTATTACCTTATTTTTGTTGTACTTTATCTATTTACCCCTACCCTGTTTAAACTGGGAAGATAATGATGATTTATTTATCTATTTAAAATTCTATTTAAATTTTATCAAGTAAGAAAATAAGCATGCTCGTAGGAAAATAAGCATGCTTGTAAGAAAATAAGCATGCTTGTAAGAAAATAAGCATGCTTGTAAGAAAATAAGCATGCTTGTAAGAAAATAAGCATGTTAGTAAGAAAATAAGCATGCTTGTAAGAAAATAAGCATGCTTGTAAGAAAATAAGCATGCTTGTAAGAAAATAAGCATGTTAGTAAGAAAACGTTAACCAGAGCTTCTTCAAAGTATTACCTCGATTGTTTGATTTGTATTGATTGATTGATCGATTAATTAGTATCTACAGCAAGTGGTAGCACTAGGAAGGTGCTTCCATGCTACTGACAGCATGATTGATTGATTGATTAATTGATTGATTTATTGATTGATTGATTGATTGATTAGGACCTACATCAGGTGGTGGTAGCAGGAAGATTCAGCCTGTGTTGCTGGAGTTTAACTTTGGCCCCGATAACACCCGTCTCATCAACTCCTACCCCAGTTTCTTCAACGACATTTTCAGCACCCTATTTTTTCACGACATTGAGGGGCGCCCAGTCGACCCCCTCTAGCGTCTGCCCCCATGAGCCCCCCTGTGCGCGGGAGGCAGGTCCCCCATGCGAGGCACAAAGTGCTGACGCAGGGGCCTACTCCCCCAGGGCCGGCTGGGCAAATCGAGGCTGCCCCAAATTCACCCCTCCCCTTCATAATTCTCAATAGTTTATTGTCTATTTCTGCAGTCAGTGCTGTAGTGGTTTGTGTGTAGTGCATTGTTTGATAGACAGCTGAAATGGGGATTAGTAAACGTGGTTGTCCTAAGCTAACATTAATGAGATGTATCTGTTTTATGTAATTTTACTGATCTAACAGCTTTATATCTATATTGATTGTTTGTCTACAGGCTGTAGATATGTAAACTTCAACCGTTGTCTGTGCTGCGTCTCTGGTGTTGTCTGTTGATGATGAAACAAACGCTAAATACAGTTACGGTTGTGTTAGTACATAAGAGCAATTGTTCGTTAATGTTTCTAAATAATTATTTTAAAGATGAATTGAGGTGAATTACTAACTCGTAGGAATTGTTAGCTGAACAAGTATTGTTAGTTAACTGATAGCATTAGTTAACTGGCGGTATTGTGAATTATCGGTAACTGTTAATTGAGAGTAATTGTCGATTCTGTTTTTACTTTAGTACTGTTATTATAACTAATATAAAGATTTTAAATGGCGTCCAGTGTGAACGACTCACCTGTACGGATGTGAAAGCTGGACCTAGAGAAAGAGAGGAGCAGAAAGCAAGAAAAATGTGGTTATGAATGTAAGATGGATATTACTAGTTGCCATTTAACTTTTGGAGGAAAATAGAATGAAAGATCTCTAATCAATATGCGATTTAGCTTTGTTATATCGTTAGCTAAATTATCGGCAGTTCACTAGACTTTGCGATTCTGCCAATTTATTGTTATTATTATAATTATCTTGTTGGCTTTGTAATATTAATATAATATAATATATTTTTGCTGCTTTGACCAGTAATTAAATTGACAGTAATTCTAAAGTAAACTATGGGATATTCGTTATGACTCAGAGAGCTGCATGGTTTTGACATTCTCAATCTTCTTTAAGTCGGAACTTGACGGTTAGCTATTGTCTTGTGCTATTAGAGCGTCATTGTAAGTTAGTGAATATTGTGCAGCTGCGTGACGTGACTGGGAATTGTGTCATATGTAAACATTTGTTGTGTGACGTCACCGCTCATGTCTGAGCATTGTCAGTTGTGTAGAAATCGTACGCTCATATGTCTGCTGTATTTTCTTTGTGTTTTTCTTAAGTGCGTGTGTTATAGACGTTACTGCGTGCGCATGATTGCGAGTATGCTTTTGGATTATGCATCTCTTCGTGTATGCCTATGTTTGTGTATTTCTTATTGAAGCGATGTCTATACAGTATATATGCTATATTGCGAAACTTTAGTATGTCTGGCCTAAGTTGACGTTTCTAATTTCCTTCTCTCTACGTTTTTTTATGAATTTCTTTAGCTCTCGTCATATTTCCTGTCATTGTAAAGTTATTTTTGTTAGTTTTTTTTCTTTTTGTCTCTCTCTCTCTCTTCTTTCTGTCTCTATTTTTCCTCTCTCTCTCCTCTCTGTCTTTCTCTCTCTCCTATCTCTCTCTCTCTTTCTCGCTCTGTCCTTTTTGACTATCCCTTTCTAATAACTATTATATTTTATATCATTCATGGACGCCACATTTAGTTGCGTAGACATTTTGTTGTTATCAGTATATTCACAGTACATTCAATTTTATTTAAATTAAGCTGTAAAGATTTTAAGAAGTGATTTGTCAGTGTTTTACAAATGAGTGAACACTACAAAATGTGATGTATGATTCACATTTAGTAAAAATGACAGTTTAATTAAGATTGTATATTGCGTTATTTGTGATTCTTGTGGCGGTTATTGGTTGTGGCTTTTTTTATATAAGAATCTGAATTATGTTAGTTAATAATGAACCATTCATAGCGCTTCTGTAAAGTCTGTCTAACGTCAAGGAATTAAGTGAGACCTACAGAGATCAATGTGTTTTATTATAGCAGTTTTAGTCCCATTGCACTATATACACTTATTTGAGAACAGCTTTAACAAGAAAAATTATTATTCAAAATACAATTTTCAACATAATTATTCTTCAAAATGCAATTTTCAACATTGCTTATAATGGACAAAAAATTAACAAAGATGGAAACATATCTTGCACAAAATTTTCCATTTATTTTTCTATATAAAAATTAATTGTGTGGTGGTTTTTAAAAAACTGTTTAAGATAACTATTTTTTATCTGAAAAATTCGTGTTTGGCTTAAAGAAAGGTTCATATTATGTTATCTGTACAACATTACGTTATTATCGTATTTTCGTCGTTTTTATGTAGTAATTGTGGCAATTTAATAATAATTAATTACTATTGGCGTGCTGTGTTTCATATAGTGAACACCAGCGTGATTATCGTATGTCTTATTCGTTTTATTCGCTTGTAATTGTGAGACCTGGGCTATGTTAACTTGTTTAGGAGGCTATAATGCTGACGCTCTGTGGTCCACAGTTAAAGTTGTGGCCCACAGTCCACAGTTAACTTTTTATCGTTAACTTAATGTTCTTTCATCTTAGAGATCTTATATAAAATTTACTCTACAATAATTGTGATTTAGATCATAAATAAAAATTGATTAATTGATCAAAATGATTTTGATCTCTAAAATAATTTTTTATTGAAGCATCTTTTTTAGTAATGCAGAGGTTACTTCCTAGGACAGTTCAGTTGCTACTCTAATAAACATCAGTTTGCCTAACAGACAAGCATGCTCTCCATTCGGTCATTATGTCGATACAAAATCAGCTGTGAATTGGCAGATGTGTAGCTTTAAGTTACGCTAATTTTGTGAATATATCCAGTGAAACTATTTAAACTAAAGTTAAGCCTATTTGACAAGGGTTAACGATTTTCTTGTCGGGAGTTCTTCCTGATAAATTTGAAATTTGAAGTATTAGTAAATAAATTTCTGTGCATTATTCAACCGCAAGTGTATTAGAATAGTGATCATGCATACTGTAGACAGTATCAAACTCATACTGATTGCAAACAGGCTTGATCAGTGAATGAGCCCAGGTCTCCTGCTTTCTAACGACTGCTACTAAGCGAGTCGTCTTACTGTAATGCTTATTGTTGCGACGCTTCTCTTTTTTCTCATTGTCATTACTCCTTGTATTCGTAGTTTGTTTGAACATTTTCATCTCGCAACCGTTCTGATAAAGCTAAGGTTAACGTCAGTTTCCTCGCTCGAAAGCGATGTCAGTGACTGGCGAGCCCTGGATTTGAAGCCCGCACATACTCGTCGAGTAGCTTACGTACATACGGTCGAGTATCTTACCGACGTCGCCGCTGGATCCAGCCAGTGTTCCTCGTCTAAGTGGAACAGCTAGTTATGCGTGTTTCCCTGGTACAGCCTTCAGGTGATGGAATTGACTTTATCTATTCCTGTTATTATCCTCATTAGTAATTATAGCTAAGGCGTAAGACGTTCCCGACTATCATCGTCAGCAGATGAAATGAACTTTAAATTCTTATTGTATTATATGTATGGATTTTGTTGCTCTCTTATGAAGAGTTCTTAAAACATTATATCATAATATTTGAATGCAGTGCTACCTCTCTATCATTATATAAATAAATTTAGTGTCAGTTTTCTCGCCTGAAAGTATCATCAGTGACGGGATGATACTGAAATGTTGTTGACGCCTTGTGCTCCACGCAACTTTTGCTCACCATTTTAAAACCAGGGAGTGTTTTCAGTTTCACTTTTATATGACAATTAAGAACTATCTTGAGGTTAAGTCTATTTTAAATAATACGTTATGACTTGATTAAGGCATAGATGTGACAGGATGATTTGGTTAATCGATGGAGAGCTCTTTAATCAACAGCCTATCGGTAGCTGACTGCGAGCATTTTGTCCATCTCGGACTAGTTATAAGATAGTTGTTATACGAAGAATAATTTTTATTTTGTATGTTTTTCAATTGCTCTCAAATCAGATAATCCTTAGATGCATGTCTTCAGATGGCGAAATAGACGTTAAATTTCTCTTATATTTCAAGTAGAGCTCTCTGGTTTAGTGCTTCTTTTGGTGGTTGTTACGTTACTCCTATTGTATTTTATCATGTGCTGAACTTTCTCCATTAAACAATATTTTGCTTTGCATACTGTGATATAGTGTGTCGTTAGGTTTCCAGAGCCAGATAACTTATGCTTATTCCTTTTAGCATTTTTTCAAATCCTCCAATTACTGGTGTTGGCTTTATGCATCATCATCATCATCTTACCTTTAATCCCAGTTTAACTAGGGTAGGGATACGAAAGAAACTTCTTCACTCCTCTCAGTGATGTTGGCTTTATTCAATTGAATAAATATATCGTACTTAGTAAATAAAACCCAGTTTATACATGAGTAATACATAAATTACACATGAAAAATGTCATGCTGATTCCTTATATTAGATTAAGAGATAATTGAATGCGCTATTGTAGACCAACAATAAATCTATAATAGATTTCGATCAATGAAATTGCAAAAGCTAAATTCACTGTTTTAGTTCAACGACTGCATATCTAGAGATCAAGATCAGTATATACATAATAAATCTAGATTAATGATTGCATTGATGATCAATACATGCATGGATCAATAAATATAAATCAATGCATACATGAATCAAAAAATTTAGATCAAATAATGACATGTATCTCATCGTATTGTATAAACATAGGACTATTAGGTGATTTAACGATCCAGTCATATGTGGACATGAAGAGGAAAGCGGAAGACAGAAGAGTGGAGGCGTTATATACGATGGATCTGCCAGCAGGCAGTACACACAAAGAGAGAGAGAGAGAGTGAGAGAGAAAGAGAGATTACAATTACAGGTGTAGAGATCTTTTCTACAGGCAGATTTTAACTTACTATGTGTTGATATTAAAATAGAAATACATACTGAAACTGAAGTTAAACTCATAGGCAAAATAAGTTTAGCCTTGCATCAATTCTATAAGATTATATCAGGAATATCATTAAACTGAAATAATATAAAAATTGTCCAAAACTTTACAATAAAAAATAATTTCAGATCCAATATTAGAGACTATAACGCCTAGCTTCATTCTATCTACAGGAACCTCCATAATTGGCTTAATACAGCAGTTTCTTATTCAGATCTTATACATATTCTCTCAACAGAAGGGACATTAAAGAGTTCATTGTGTTCTTACTAGGCTGACATTAACATATTTAAAACCAACTTTTCTCGTTTTACTACCAAAATATAAAACCAGTCCTTCTTCAGTCCTTATACTTCTAGCCTCACAATTCAACCACTGACTGTCTCGTGTTTAGGACATGACGTAATCCTCACAATTCAACCACTGTCTCGTGTTTAGGACATGCCGTAAGGGGCGCCGTATCCATGCATCTCTTTCTCGTACTTCATTCCGGCGTGAATGAAGAGCAGCCCAGCGGCGAGGTCGACAAACAGGGCCGCTATGCCCACGTAGAACGCCCACTCGAAGCGGCCGATCCAGCTGTTAAGACTGACCTCGAAGGTTCTGTAGGCCCCCACACCGTACACTATGATCGCCAGCAGCTCAAACAAAGCTGCAGAGATAAAATACACAGTGAAAGAGCTTGGCATTAAATAACTGATCAGTTTAGAGACTATACGCCATTAGACGGTGAAAGCTGGTAAAGCTAATGTTAACGTCAGTTTCTTCACTCGAAAGTGATGTCAGTGACGGGCGAGTCAAGGATTTGAACTTCGCACATACTGATCCGCGGTTGAGTATCTTACCAACTTCGCCACTGGCTAGAGCCAGTGGCGAAGTCGGATGTTATATGATGTTATATCAGTAGGATGATGTAGTGGATGTTACACTAGTATGATATAATGACAGTGATTCAATCCAGATAAAGATAAAGTTGACCTATATGACTATATCATCACAAAGCACAGTATTGCTTTTTGGTTTTTTGAATTACTGACAGCAGACAAATGCACAAATGCAGAAATTGCTACAAAAATGTAAGCGAATGGGAAAGTCTCAAATAGGGGATTTACTGATATGATGTAGGACGGAGAGGATTTGAGACAGCCTGTTCATATCCCGACCCAAGTTATGCTGGGATTCAAGGGTTGACGATGATGATGATGATGATTCAATCCAGCTAAAGATAAAGTAGATCAACATGTATACAAATAATTGACTATAGACCTTACATAAAAGGTGTTTACTTTGAAAAATTGCACTTTATATTTTTTCTTTCGCTAGGAGGCGCCACCATGCAATCGTAAACTTAATTGTTTTGTGGCTGGCAACTGCAACGTAATTTATCATAAAAATGTAATATATCCTCTCTAGATATTCAATCTAGACATATATTAAATGTAAATTAAGACATGTTTATCATCATTTTATAAGTAATGGAAATATAATTTTTTTGTAATTTTTAAAACACCATTCTGTCAATAAATAATGAGAAACATAATAAATATACGGGAATATATAGAATATTTCCAGCCGGAAATATAAGCACACACCCTCCCAACTCTCCCTCTAGGCTTTGTTTATTATGCGAACAGAGTTACCACTACATATTATAAAAGGTCTATATCATAACAAAGCACAGTAATTGATCTTTTATTTTTTAATTACTAACTGCAGACAAATGCACCTACTTGCCACACAGATCACTATTCCCAGGATCCTAGGAAGCTGGAACATTGTCTTCCAGCATCTGAAGATCAGCTGACCCACGGCTGTCATGATGCACAGAAACAAGAGTCCAATCCCAATCGAGAACAACACCTGTGCTGCCACCTGCCAACCTACACCAACACCAAATAACCGTTTAAAACCTCATTCAGTATTCAGGAGCCAGTGGCGACTTTGGTATGATACTCGCCCGTGGATCAGTATGAGAGAGAACTATGTTTATTTCGATACACTCAAAATATGCAGTGACATACACAAACAAGGCCGTCAAAGAGGTTACAAGTAACCTAACTAGTTGACCACCCCTCAATCATACAAATTGAAAAATAACTAGACAATCGAAATAAACCTGAAATACAAGTAAAATAAATTTTAGTTAATAAAGTTTGCAATAATAACAACAGGAATTTAAAAAGAGAATATTAATTTGCTTCTGCCGATAAATCAGAGCTTCAGAGAATCGCTACAGAGAAACACAGAGAACTAAACAGAAACACAGCATAGCACTTAATTAGTTCAAAATTGAAACTTAAGAAAAATTCCATAGATAATTAAACAAGATAGCCCAGCATACGATTTCAACGAACAAACTAATCAACATACTCAATGTTGAAACTCAACAAATCCAATCCCGTAATATTGTATTGTTACAGATTAATTTAGTGCTTATGACAATGATACTTATAATAACAATGAACTAAAGTAGCTCTTTAATTTGGCTACAAACGATTTAACCTAGTTAGAATTACGTATCACTGTAGGGATTTTGTTCCATTCCAAAATACAATCATAAATATGGGATTAAAGAAAGGTAGTATTAGAATTTGTATATATATAACTAGTGTTAGATAGCTTGGTGTCATAAGGATGACTTAACTGTAGAGTGCTGAAAATATCTCTAACGGCTATCGACATTTACCAGCCTTTTATTCTGTGGTTATGGAAGGTCTTTCTGCGACTTGCCACAGTTCAATAGCCAATGAATGCTCATTTGTGAAGTAAGGAGGAAATGAAGAAATATTTTTAAAACAGAAAGTTACAAAGATCACATGTAATCTTGTGTCATGTGTATAGCTAGATGAATAAAGCAAAGTGACAAAACTGGCTGAACTAAAAATCATGCATTATCTTATTGAACATTAACAAATTCTACTTTAGTTATTCCATCTATGTTACGTAATGTAGCTCATAACTATATTCTTACCCAGCAAGTCCAACATTGTAAATTGTTAGGCAGGTATAAATCTAGGTGCAGAAGAGTTGAACAAAAACTTTGCTCTTACCAGCAATAACTGTATTAAAAGCCTCTTACAAATACATACTGGTTGGTTTAGCAACTTAGTCCATGCAGAATTTTGTTAGGCAAAATTAATTCTAGAGTTTTGTAATATTGCTCAAACCAGAAAACACCTTCAGAATCCTGACTTGTTAACCCCTGTTTGTTTACTTGCTTTCCAAATGTGCTCAATATTTAAAGTGAAGTTACGATCGTTCTAGAAATTTCATGGAATACAACAACATTTACATTTACAACAGAATACATTTACAGAACAGAACATTACAACAAGACAACACATGTACTGGTGGTATTATTGATAGCATACTTGTCCACTAACCTAGATGACCTGCATTCAAAGTCCTGCCGGGCCATCTCTCGCAGTACACTTCTAGTAAAGAAAGAGACGTTAATATTTGTTTTTAGCTTGCTTTTATTTAATATTCGTTCAAAGTAATTTAAGATAATTAATCTAACATAATTCACTTATAATCACAATTTACCTGTAAGGCTCTTTTCCCAGGCATAATTTCTCTCCATAAACCAGATGCACACAAGATCGGGATAGTTGCAGCGGCCCCACAACCCAACCCGATATTCGCTGTTCAGGTCCTGATACCAAAATGGGGCAAAGAAAGCTATCCCAGACAGGAGAAAGGCTAGGAATAGCACAATGAAGGCAATCTTGAGCAGGGCCCAGGCCATGGATTGAACCTTTTCGTCCGCCTTGGACCCTTTTGACATGTTCATTGTGGATCTGGTTGTATTAACCATGTTTGTGGATGTCTGTGATAAACTACTAGAGTTGCATTAGATAGAACTTGATATTTTCTCAGATGTGAGGTATAAAAAGTACAACTCTATTTAATATATTTTTTAAAATGAAGAAATAATCATTGCAGAAAGTAACATTCGAAAATCCCTTTTTGAATAATATAACTTAACATAATATCTACAGGAACAATGATGAAAAATACGCTCACAAATAGTGCATGCATAAATAGTTGTACAACTGTTAATTAAATTACTTTACATTAACTTTTTGAACATTTAGCTGAAACTAGTAATAATAGGCAACAACTTTTGTGCTTATTTAAAATTGCTTGAAATCTTAATTACTAGCAGATTTTCTGCGCGCCATATTTACATATTTGACTAGTTTATTGAATTAAATTTTGGACGTATATTTGGTCAAATATTGCGTTTCCTTCAATTAAAGCTAAACTTACAATTTTAATTGTAGACTACAAAATTCAGGATTCACCCTTTCTCTGAACTATGAAAAATTGCTTCATACAAAGTAAAATTAAAGTGCACGTATCTAATCGGAAAAATACAGTCTTAATCGATAATAAATACTATAGAAAATATCTAAAGTAGAATTCATTTATAGCTTGTACAAACATTAATATTAAATCATTTATGTTATTACACGATTGTAACACTTTAGTTTACCTGCATTTGTTTACAATTTTAAGTACAGGTGTGCTTCTAGCATAGATATGAAGAGCTCAATTTTCTTCATTGTTTCTTTTTGTTGTTTGATAAAGTAACAGAGTGAAATTGCCGTCAATGCAAACATCGAAAATTAATACTAGAACAGCCAAAAGCGTCAATTGACGTAATCTAGAGCTTAGATGTTTCGTATTGTAAATTGTAAATAAGTAACCGAGTGAAGTAGAAACTTAATATTTTGTGACATTTATACAAATCGCGAAAACAACAGAATTCTCATTTTTAAAAGTTTACCTTTTTAACCAGGGGCGCTATAAGCCAATATAGAAACCAACACCTAGATGATGAGCAAAAGGCAAAAGAGTCCAATGTGGTGCAGATGGAATATATCCATAATGCCAGTGCTAAAATTTTAGCTTAAAGAAAATAAAATTTACGTGAAGGTATAGCAACTCTTACACGTGCAGTGGCGGCGCCAGGCATAGGCTGGAGTAGGCTATAGCCTACTCGATTTTTTCGAAAAAAAATTGTTTGGTCGTCAAAATGATGTAGTAAACTTTCTCTCCGATCTCTCGTTTAGAAGTCGTTCTACAAATTACAATCTTTTTGTTTATGCTTGACGCGAATTGTAATTTATAAGTTTCGTCGACTGTTAAAACAGAAAGGTAATATAACGTGTAACTTTTGTAACAAACACTATCATTGGACAGCTCTCAGCGAATTAGGTCAGTTACGATGCGAAACGCATTTCTAGATTTGCACCAATTTGATGCCGAGTCAATTACATCGTCTATCATCAAAATTATAAATGAAACAGGGCTAAATATAAAAAATGTGTTGCACAAACATATGATGGAGCTAGTACAATGTCAGGAGATGTTACTGGTGTGAAAAAACGAATATCCGACATAGTTGGCGGTTTTTGTCCTTATGTGCACTGTTATGCACATCGTCTAAATCTGGTTTTAGTCGACTGTTGCTCAAACATTCTAGAGCTGAAGGACTTATTTGGTTTGCTGCAAACCATATACAATTTTCAGTGTAATTCTGTCTTGAGAAGTGAATATTTTGAAGAGTCGCAAAAGGAACTTCAACTCGAAGTATTGAAAATGCCTCAAAGTTGCCAAACGAGATGGTCCAGCAAGAAAAAAGGGGTGTTTTATTTCCGAAACAGGATTGACACTGTAATTATGGCCTTAGAAGAAATAACGGAGAAAGGCAAACCTAGTGAAGCAGCAGAGTGCAAAGGTTACATCAGCCAGCTGCAGTCATTTAATATTTTGCTACTACTAGTACTAATGGACGAAGTACTTGGCACAACAAATACACTGTCGGAGTATCTTCAAAATCCTGAATTAATTTATACACGAGCTATATCCTTGTGCGAAGCTACAATAAGTACTCTGAAAGAAATGAGAAGTGAAGTCAAATGCGAAGAAATATGGAGATCTGATGCTGTGTTAGCAGAAAAGATATTTGTAGAAGTACCAAATCCTGATTCCGCACCTGGAAGCATGAAACGCCGAAAAATATTATCTAAGCGACTTACAGGCAGCCTACTGTTAAGCACAACCGGAAGCAGTAGCACAAACATTCAAACAATTCGAGTAATTCTACGATCTATTTATTTTGAAAATATTGATCGATTCATCTCTGAAATGTCGAGACGACTTTTGGATAAAATTTCTCTATGTAAAGGACTATTGGCTGCTGAACCTCAAAACAATTTATTCATGAACTCTGAAGAAATATTGAAATTTTGCAAAGAGTTTAGTCGGTGTAGTTTTAATATAGATTCTTTGAAAAATCAGATATCAGTTGCGAAGAATTTATTCATTGCTGAGAAAGCTGACAGCGTCATGGGCTGCTACAGAGTCCTTTTTGCAATGAAAGAAAGTTTCTCCGATTTATTTCTTTATTACTGGCTAGTGTTAACCATACCCGTGCCTAGTGCAAGTAGTGAAAGAAGTTTTAGCTCATTAAATCGAATAAAATCATTACTGCGCACGACTATGGTTGAGGACAGATCATCAAATTTAACACTGTTGTCCATTAACCGAGATTTGAGCAATCGACTGAACGAGGATCCTTTCATGGTGGTTGACGAATTTGCAAAACTTACCAGTAGGCGAATCTCATTTGCTATTTAAATGGGGTTCATAACCGTTCAGTTAATTATAAAACTCTGATGAAGTTGTAAATATAACTAATTGATCTGTATTCCGAAAACATTTGTTTTTTAAGTTGATTTTATGACATTATGTAACTTGTACCAAGTTGGAAAGAATGAAAACTTAACTCTGTAATTCTTGTGGCGTGCGGATTATATTTCATGTATACTACTTTAATTAGTGTAGACGACGTAGACGCCTGGATATTGTAATTTGTAGCCTGTAGTGTACTAGTGTAGTGTTACTAGTGTAGCTTACCGGAAACAAAATTCTCCCGCTCCCGCAGGATTTTTACGGATGCAATTTTACCACATGCAGCCTATACCTATAACTATTGGTATAGGCTGGGGTAGGCTCAGGGTCTCAGGCGCAACTCTGACAGCACAACACCCCCCCCCCCCGCTCAACTCAGAGTCTGACGAAACATCGAAAAAGAAAATGATGTATTGAACTTGAAGTTTCTAAATTCTGTTACCACCCCCCCCGCCGGCTCATCACATTATGACGAAAAGAAAAATTTTAGCCTACTCGGAAAAAAATCCTGGCGCCGCTACTGTACACGTGGACTCCAGATGGTAAGGAATATCAAAAAGGCAAGTCCTTAACAGCCTATGACACTGTTTAGGCCTACAGGACAGCATAGGTTGGTGTAATGTGTAAAAGAAGCTTTCAGATAATTATAATATTTGAACATTATTTCGTATCGGAGCAACAGAAATTGAAATTCTGAAAAACAGTTTAATTGTTGTTGTCCATGAAGACCACTGATGATTGAATGCAGATCAACTATAACAACGTTTCACGAAAGAAGAATAGTAATTTAACCTCGGTAATGAGGAAGGCTCATGGGAAATTGCCTCAGAAGCCATGCACATTCATCATACTTAATCAATATATTTGTAGTTATAATTAAGGTTTTGCGAAAGGATTCAGGCTTTGCGATGGAAGGGATCGAATTAATATGTCAGACGAATCAAAGCTCTGTAGTATACCTTCTTAGCAACCAAGATGTTATAGCAATTCTGGATCTCTATCTCCTATAATTACATGTAGATTACCTCATGCAGACCCTATTCGTCAATATTCTACAGTGTAGCCGCAACGTAGCCAAAATTTAATGCTAGGAGGAGCATTTTATTCTTGGG
This sequence comes from Enchytraeus crypticus, assembly GCA_905160935.1. Classification (NCBI taxonomy): domain Eukaryota; kingdom Metazoa; phylum Annelida; class Clitellata; order Enchytraeida; family Enchytraeidae; genus Enchytraeus; species Enchytraeus crypticus. The sequence continues at coordinate 136,261 of CAJHZI010000520.1, read as the reverse complement.
TGGGTCCACTGAGGATTGCCCTTTGAGGGAGGCACACCCTTTATACAGTGTGCACCGTTATATTTATAATTTGGGCTTAATAAAAAATTTATATGACATCGCTACGCCATAAATAAATATACATTTTTCTTTATTTAATTACATTCTCTGTTGATAGATAACAGGTAATTAGCATGATCAACTTGATTAAATGATCGCTGATGATATGATCGCTGATGATATGATCGCTGATGATATGATCGCTGATGATATGATCGCTGATGATATGATCGCTGATGATATGATCGCTGATGATATGATCGCTGATGATATGATCGCTGATGATATGATCGCTGATGATATGATCGCTGATGATATGATCGCTGATGATATGATCGCTGATGATATGATCGCTGATGATATGATCGCTGATGATATGATCGCTGATGATATGATCGCTGATGATATGATCGCTGATGATATGATCGCTGATGATATGATCGCTGATGATATGATCGCTGATGATATGATCGCTGATGATATGATCGCTGATTATATGATCGCTGATGATATGATCGCTGATTATATGATCGCTGATGATATGATCGCTGATTATATGATCGCTGATGATATGATCGCTGATTATATGATCGCTGATGATATGATCGCTGATGATATGATCGCTGATGATATGATCGCTGATTATATGATCGCTGATGATATGATCGCTGATTATATGATCGCTGATGATATGATCGCTGATGATATGATCGCTGATTATATGATCGCTGATGATATGATCGCTGATTATATGATCGCTGATGATATGATCGCTGATTATATGATCGCTGATGATATGATCGCTGATTATATGATCGCTGATGATATGATCGCTGATGATATGATCGCTGATGATATGATCGCTGATGATATGATCGCTGATTATATGATCGCTGATTATATGATCGCTGATTATATGATCGCTGATGATATGATCGCTGATTATATGATCGCTGATGATATGATCGCTGATGATATGATCGCTGATTATATGATCGCTGATGATATGATCGCTGATTATATGATCGCTGACAATGTTCTTCCACTGAACATACATGTATTAAGCATTGTAATGCACACTATCTGCACAGTAGGTCTTTCAATAATAATTAATTTTCTTTTAAACATTATGTACACGTGTAATAAGATAAATCAGGTAGGCCTACGTGGTAGCCCAATTAGAAATTGTGAGATGCATACAACAGGCCTTACATTAGGCCTTTATATACGCTTTTTAAACTCGTAATTCAATAATAATTTCTCCGTCATATTGAGCGAGTGGTCACGTGAAAATATACAGAATATCAAACCTTTTTAATTTTGTATAAAATGAGACATAAATGATTTTGTAACAATTACTGTCCGCTTTTAACTTTTATGCCAAAAATTGTCACACATTCGGATGAATCGATTGAAAAATTTACTAGAAATTTCTTTCCAGTCCAGATCGTAATTGATAAAGAACTACTTTCGAGATAAATTTGTTGGTAAAACGAATAGCTCCAGAGTAAATTAATCATTCACATGACTTAGTTACATGTAGGCTAAAAACTAAACAACATTTAATGATCAAGTGAGTTAATAATTTAAAAATATAAGGCATTGTTCGTACTTAGTTTTTCAAAGTTAGTCCATAGGCCTAATTCTGAGGGTGTAGGGCCTAGTAAAGTGAGAGAGAGAGAGAGAGAGAGAGAGCGATAGCGATAGAGATCTTCTTCTTCTTCAGTGCACTGCCAAGTGGCAGGTTCAAGGTACATATTCATACTCAAAGTCTGTTTTCTCGCTGCATAAGAGCACTCCTCAGATCAACAAGTTAATCCCTTCACAAAGTCTATGCCTTATCCATGTCTTGTGTATCCTATAGCTTGGGAAAATATGGCTTCTGGGGTGGTTTCCCGTTGCCTTCCTCAGTTAGGTGAATTAATTATCATTTAATCCTGGGGAAAATATTTCATGGTGAGGTGGGTCCCCTCTTGTCATCCTCAGCTCCTGCCTTTAGTCGCCTGTTACTTACACGCGGCAGACTGTTTGCGGTTGCCCTATTCTGCAGTGGTCCAACCACACCCGAGCACAACACGGGGAAAGAGAGAGAGAGAGAGAGAGAGCGATATATATATATGTATATATACATGTATATATAATATAGAATTAATATAACTCCATTATTCTTATCAATATCAAAGATGTAATGCATATGCATTACATCACTAGTCAACAGGCCTACCTAGCTGCCGCATAAACAAGCCACCGGCTCAGCTCAGATAAATAAATATGCTATGTACTAGTACTATGTATGATGTATTAGTACTATGAATGAAGTAGAAAATTAGAAAATAAACCTTTCTTATGGTAGAAGATTATTTAGGCCAATTTTTTTTTTTTTTTTTTGATATTTTAAAACAATTATTATAATCATAGGCCTACAAAGATTTTGTCTTTAATCATTGTTATTGTCGAAACGGATAAGTCTAACATTAAATACACTACAATATTGAGCATGGGTTTGCACCAATGGGCAGACTAGACGAATACAGTTTACGAGTTTTCATCGGACCCTCACACATTACTCAGGTCTTTTAAATGCAGCCATTAGACTATCTGAGGTTTTCAAATGAACTATTTGATAAGCTATGCCACAGCACAATATAAATACTTTGTGACATGAAATTAAGCAGTCAACCAATGATAAAAGAAGTCAACACTGCAAATATAATAGAATTATATACATAATAAGTCTTAATAATACATTTTCATGATAAGTCGAGAGCAATGCGGCATCCCTTGAATAGACCCTGAGACTTGATCCAACGTTCCTACAGAATTTCATCCAATACAGCACATCATCTCTTCAGCGGAATGAACTCGATCATCATTAAGGATTAGAAAAGTTCTGCCGCAGATAATGATGCTGATGATGATGATGATGTTACTCACGAGATTTGGCCTTGTTGTCGATTTCTACGCTGGTGACGAAATGTCGACAACTGATTTTCATATTTTTCCAACATTTTTAATGATATCAGTAACGGGCAAAACTGTCGCGCAGCGTTCTATAATACAACGCATACAAGACTACAATTATATTTATTAAAACGATTTGAATTAATTTATTTCTACACTGTATTTCAACGTAAGCTTATTAACGCAAGTGCTGTACATGGATAGTGGCTATATCATAAGTGGAGTTCTATGACATGTAGTGAATTATATGGTGTTATAATTAGAAGAGAGTATGTTATTGTTGCCTGAAGATGAAATTATTATTCTCAGTTGCTAGGAAGACCAATGATGACCATTTAAACGCTCTTTAATGCCAATACTTAGAAAATTAGAAAACTAAAATTTCGTGTTAAACTAATTAAAGAGCTATTGATTAAATGAGACACATTGGCTTAACAATGCACAGCATTTCTTAAGATATTTACTCATCTTCCAATAGAAGGCTCTTCATGAATTGCGCAGGAAAATACACTGATTGACTGACGTACCTGACAAGTCCATATAGCGAGGAACCAGATCTTAAATTCTTATTGATTGACGTTTCATTTATTGAGAATAATTGACTGGAGAATGAAGAAAAATAGGAGAGTTATAGAGGGAGTAAGAAGCAATTGAAATAAGTCTTTATTTGTGCTCACCTGCGGCAGATGTCGCAGCTGCTGTAGAAAAGCCCGTAGATGAGCGGATTGGCAACACTGTTGAGCGGTGCCAGGCATTGAACAAAAATACGAAGACGATTGTAACACTCTCCATCAGGGATTAGTTGAAAAACATCGAGGATGTTAAAGAGAAAATATGGAGTAAAGCAGAGTATGAAAGCTGTAAAAAATAAAACAATTAATCAATCAATACATCAATCAATCAATCAATCAATAATCAATCAATCAATCGATAAATCAATCAATCAATCAACCAATCAATCAGTCAAAACAATCAATCAACTAATCGATCAGTGAATAAGGCAGTCATTCAACGAATAAATCAATCAATCAGTCAATCAATGAATCAATCAAGAATAGGATTATGAAATATTTTTACCTTAATGCTTAAATTAAATTCAACTGATTTATCAAAGTTTCCTGCGAGGTATTTCTATATAGTATTAAATATAATATATTGTATATATATATTGTGTGTATATATATATATATATATATATATATATATATATATATATATATACAGTATATATATACAGTATATATATATATATATATATATATATATATATATATATACATATACATATATGTTCGTATATATACAGATGATGCCAGAGAATGAGAATAAAAATATAAACAGAGGATTACCCAGCACAAACACCATGGAGACTCGAACTGTTTTAATCTTGGCTTTTGGCAGCAGTCCTTGTGTACTGGCGGCACAACTCTTGTGGTGGTCCCGTATTCGGCTAGATGTGTTTCTGGAGCGCGACTTTGAATTTAATCTTTTCGCTGGGTTTTTCCTGTCAGAAGTTTCCTTTGGGTTTTTCCTGTCAGAAGTTTCCTCTGGGTTTTTCCTGTCACAAGTTTCCTCCACCTTGCCTTCTGGAGAATCGCAAGGACTTCGTACCTTGTGGATTGGCTCTTCACCTTGACCTAGCTCCGTGGCCTTGATGTTGATGTGGTTGGTAATGTCTGGGGAGCTAGCTGCTTGTCTTGTACAACCAGACTCAGACCTGATGGTTTCAAGTTCTGAGTTCTCTCCAAGAGAAAGTTCCTGTCTGCCAATTACATCCGTTCCGTGGCAATAGTTAACTGAAGATACTGTTGGATCATCTCCATACTTTTTGTTTTCTTGGTAAGTATTGTTAAAAGTGTTCGCTGCATGGGCTCTATCGGAATCGTTACTGTTCAATGAAGATTTGACGTCCGAATTTTCGATTGATAGAGATGTTGGAGACATTTCGCTACTAACACACTGACAAGCAGTTTGTTTCACCAACGTCGAGTAATCCTTTTTGTGGAAAGGTTGTAAGCCCTTATTCGAAGCACTTCTAACATCTGTTTTATTCTTAGCATGACAATTGCTAGATAGTTCTGATTCAGGAATACTATTCGTTTCATTTCTTTTGATACAGTCATTAACGTATTTTTCGTCATTTACAGATCGTGTTGCTTTTCCTTCGCAATTGTTCTTAACTTCGTCTGATTTCTTGACGCTATAGACCTTATTTACACGGCTGTCTGCTTGACTCACCTTGCTTCTTGTTTCGCCGTTAAATTTAGAAGATTTTTTCTCAACACTTTCTAGTGCGCAGTTATTACAGCAACTATTCGCAACGATCGATTCATTTATAAACATCATGCTGTGGACTACGTGACGACATTTAGAAGCGAAATCATTTTCAGATTTACATTCCATTTCGTATTCGCAAGGACGGCCATTAGTTAGTGCTCCTTCACGAGGCGCATTTGAATTATCCTCGTCTTCACGACTACTCACACTAATGTGTTCAGTTTCACATGACATATCTGAACTGTTCATGTCTTTTAGTACAGAAATGGAACCACGATTTACTACATCAGTTGTAGCTGTTCTTGTTTTCAAGTCTGTAATGGCAGACTGAGCACGATCAATGAGTAAGACTTGCGTACCGGAGCTATTTCCTTGATCATAAAGATATTCGCTGCACACTTCTACAACAACAACAACAACAAAAAATAACAATAATTAAAGAGCTGCAGTCATCGATGACAACATTGAGCACTATTGAGATAAAATCAAGCCAGCGAGCAAAAAGAAGGTCCAAAAAGGGTGCAAATTCCAAATCCAGAAAATCAGTCCAATGTAAAGGAAATTAAAGGAAAGGAGGTTTAGGCGCAGGTCGTAACTCATGGAACTCATTCTACGTAACGTATTCGAAAGCTTTAGTTCGTTTATTCACGTATCAGTTCGTTTTTCTTTCCGTTTCTACAATCACACGAACATTTTTCGTCATCGGGCCCAAGTGGTAACAAATTAGGAGCAACAATGAACTTGTCACGTGATTTAGCGACTTGAAGCTCCTCTGTAGCATGATAGCAGTCTGATCCCATATGTAGCATCTTATCTGTGGATAGCAAAATACTGTAACAGTCAGTTATATTAATAAATTGCCTAGCGGTTTAAACATGTGGTAGGCCTACTAAAAATGATAGATATGAACATAGTTGATCATTTCACTATAATGTGTGTTTACTTTTTGCTTTTTAAAGTAATAAAATACTCGCAATGTTGTCTTAATGATAGCAAATTAATTTATTGATTCATTCTCCTTCTTTCTCTCTCTCTCTGTCTTTCACTCTCTCTCTCTCTCTCTCTCTATTTCTCTCTCCCTCTCTTGCTTTAAACTGCAAAAAATAAGATATGTTAGAAAGAATAAAAAATAATAATATAAGTATAATGTAAGAAATACTATGCAATAGATCAACGCCTAGCAAAGCTCGTCCCCTATTATCTTATTATATACAAACTATCGGTGCCGTATCACGAGCTGTGCTAACGAACGTCTCTCTACTCTTCATATATTTACACAGAGTGAGTGAGTCAATAAATAGTAATACAGAAATTACTGTAAGTATGGAGCTAGTGTATTGGAAGTGTGAGAAACGTTAAAGATAAACGAATGTGAATGCAGAAAAGTTGAATAATTTGTGTTGATCAAACAAGTAAAAGAATGGCGCACCTAAGCTTCTGTATATTAGGATATTTTATTTCAAAAATAATTATCAATGCCTTTCTCTAACTGATGAAGAATTAAAATTATTTCCAGTAGAAATTGAAAACTAAAGATAAACTGTTTAATTAAGCAAACCTTTAATATTCTTCTCAGTCAAACTACAAGGCCCATTCACCAGCTTTACATTTTTTGTCTTTTCCTTCTCTGTTAGATCCTGAGAATTTTTGCTGATTTTTGATTGTAGCAAATCAATCTCAACTGCAATTCCCTCATGACAGAGATTGTTGCTAAATTTCTGACTTAGCCGTTGATTTCCCCGCCCATCGTTTGAATCAAGGGACCTGTCACCTGAAGGAAGTCCCGTTTTGACATCCGGACTCGAATATTTCCTCGGACTACTTCCTCCAGAAGAAATGTTTTCTAGACAGATTTTATTAGGGGCGTGTTTTTCTTCGGATTGCAATTGTTGGAGAAAATTTTTCGTATCGAAATTAAATCGGTCAGGAATGCGGTAGGAATTTTTGTAGATTGGAGGTGTTGTTTGAGAACTTTTCTTAGAAGTCTTTGACATCGCTTTTGTAAAATATTTAAAAATTTGTTTTCTAGGTGGCTTGTTTGGAGTTGGCGACGGACTTCCTGCTAGAATTGATTTATTCGGTGAGTCAATATCTGATCGATTACTTTCTGGACTATCGACGTCGATTGATTTCTGATCGGCAATGATTGACCATTTAGGAGAGGGACTATCTGCAGCGAGTAATGTCAAAGAGGCTGGTGTTGCTTGGTTGTGGGCGGAGCTAAAATTTTGAATCGATCTTTCGCGTGAGTTGTCTACGATAAAGGACCGCCTTTTAACTGTGCTATGGACCAATGATGATCGCTGGGGGGTGTGGCTTAAGTCTTTTGGCGCTTTATAGGCGTGGTTAGTGTTTATTGACCCCACAGTGGCTGCGCTATCGGCATTGATTGACAGCCTAGAGGAGTAGCTGACGGATTTTGATCTTCTGGAGTAGTTGGTAAGAGAAATGGCTCCCTGAAGAGAGCTGCTGCCGGCTCTCCAAATGATCTGAATTACAGCAACGTAGCACACGATGATGATGATGGCAGGGAACAGGAACGCAGCCAGGGCGACTAGACTGATATAGAGCTACGCAGAAATCAATAAATCGATTTATAATTATTGGCAATTATCGATCGATACTTTGCTGAACACCCTGGGAAAATAGTAAACTAGAAATAGGCCTAACTGGAAGTAATAAATATTGGTGTCAACATATCTGGTAGATAACTGGCGAAGCTTCATTGTCTTTAAGAAATATTTCTTCAAAATTGTTCACTATAACTCTGTTTTAGCAGTCCTAAAGCATAATGTCCTTTATGTCCTTTATAATTGTCATAGCCTAGTCAAAGCTGTAGTTTGCTTAGATTGATTGAACGATTTAATTCTTATTGATTTAGCGTTCAACTGATTAATTTGTTATTAATTATTGTTTCATTTTTCTAATTTATCAACGTTGATTTACTGGTTTTCAAAATTCTTAGATTTTTTGAAAAATAAATGTATTCACAATTTCAACTACTACTAATTGATTGATTGTATTTAGGTCTTTTGATTAAGCGTTTAATTATCTTCATCATTAGCACGACAATTTCAACTATTACTGATTGATTGATTGATCTGCCCACCTGCCACTGCCAAATCTCGAGACGTATGTGGCACAGCTCATCGTTATCAGAGTCGACAAGATAGATCATCGGCAGTGAGAACAGTCCTGCCACTGTCCAAGCTGCCGCTATCAGAATCCTCGATCTTCTTCCTGCACATGAATGAATGAATGAATGGATGAATGGATGGATGGATGGATTGATGAATGAATGAATGAAATATAAAATTGAATGAAATAATGAGCGAAACACGAAACAAGGGCAAACGAATAAACGAACTAATGAATGTACATGTATATGTTAAAGGAATACGAGGTAAGATCTTATAATAGGGCCTATTAGCTGAGGAAGGCGTAGGGGGCCAGCCTCGTCATAAGCAGAATCCCCCCAAGAATAATGGTACAACAAAATGAATGTTAGATGATTGAAAGAACCACTCGTATGTGGATATGATGAGGAAAGCGGAAGACAGAGATGAGTGGAGTCGTTGTATACCATGGACTTCCTAGAAGGCAGTGCACTGAGGGAGAGAATAGGGCCTATATGACATGCTATGATGTAGCAGAATTTACTTTATATTGTAAATTCAAATCTACACTAGATTTGAACACATTAAACATCTATGTGCGCAGGTTAATTTTAACTTGAACGGTTCTTCACTGTGCAGTCCTTTAGTTCGTTGAACTCTTTTCTGTGCGCTCGTAAATGCTTCAATTCTTTGTCCGAAGATTTCATAGTGGATTTTTTCTATCTACGACAGTCATCTTATCTAATAGGAGACGTGTAGTCTTCATCAAAAGTTATCAAAATTCTAGATCTTTGCACTGAATTTTTCGTTGAATTTCTAAACAAGTTTAATTACGATTTACGTACGTCATTATGCACATTAAAATACCTTTGGGTCTTCAAATAAGGCCGCGTCTTCTCTCAATACATTCTTCTTGCTCTCATAATTTATCTGCAATAGCGTGAAATTAAATCCGGAAGGTTGACTCGAGCTGCTTCAAAACTCGTTAATGAAGTTTTTTAAAATAGTCACAGGCGTGCGCAGTAAATGATCTGTCCCTTTGATAAGACTTATTTAAAAGATCTGTTCATTTAATGAAGATTACATCAGCAATCTCAGTTACAAAACAGGGCTTCCTTTAAGTCATAAATCTCTACGTCGAGCATGAAATTTTGTCATGCGTTAGTTTTAATAGACTTATTATTAATTACACGTTTAAGGTTAGTGACCTTTTCGCATTTTTAATTCTACAGGCACGAGTGCTTTTCTACCTTTCAACAGCAGTAGATTTTCGAGGCGTACACGGGATAGATGTCTTGAGCAATTGTACGGATTTAAATTTACTATCCTCGTAGAGCAAATAATGGCGTAGCAAAGGAATATGGCTAGTGAAGTAGCCTATCTGTTCCAGCTCAAACTTATTAAGCTAAATATAACAAATAACATTTTCTTGGCGACACCAGCAGCTATGCCAGAGAAAGCGAGAAAAACTTGAGAGAGAGAGAGAGAGTGAGAAAGAGAGAGAGAGAGAGGGGAAGAGAGAGAGAGAGAGAGAGAGAGAGATAGAGAAAGAGAGAGAGAGAGACTGCTTAGAAAAATAGAGGAAAGTAGGGAAACAGAGTGTAACGGAGGGGTGGGGTGAAAGCAGATTGAATGATAGGGAGAGATAGATAGATGAAAAATATAAAAGAGTGGTCCTATTTTAGACCTATTTCAGCAACAGCTGCCACCATTAAATGACGTAAAAATACATCCAGCTAGCTAATTCTCGTAACCAATTTTAATAGTCACAAGCGAATTGCGAAAAACAAAATAAAGCAAAACAAAATAGGGCCTATCTCAATCACAATGCCACTTCATGGCAACAAATTGCGCCTGAGATTCCTTAAGGTAAATTGAATCTATTGAAATGATTATATTCAAGGGTGATTGATCACCATGACTGTTGTAAATTTACATTCATCATCATCCTCCCTTGAATACCAGTTTAACCAGGGTCGGGATACAAATAGACTGTCTCAAATCCTCTCTATCCTACACCATACCACCAGCCAATCCCCTATTTGAGACTTTTCCATTCGATTTAATTTTTTAGCAATTTCTGGAGCCTAGGCGCTCACCAATCGAATGCCCTTTCTGACGTTGGTATGGATCTTAGTGCTTTAGTCGCCTTCTATGACACGTGCAGTCACCGGTTGGTCAATTCTTCAAACAACCCGGACACAACACGGGGAAAGTTGTAAATTTACATTAAATGAATTAATTTACTAATTACTAATATGTGCTTAAAGGTTACGTTTGTCTGCAGTCGTGTTGATTTTAAACCGTTTCAGACAAATAATTCCATCTGCACGTATTTCATGATCAGATGGTGACAACATATTGGTAAATATCGCCGAAATTCTTAAGATTGTCAACGATTTGAAAATTATATTGCAAAGACAAATAGGTATCAATTAAAATAAATGACATTTACATGTATTTATATTGAAGCTGCTTCGTTAAGAAAATAAATACTTATTACATAATATATATTTCTCTTAATTCCACTCCGCTATCTCTCGCTTTTTAGATTATTGATTATAATATTGCGTAGTTTTATAGTGAACATATATATAATCATAAGAACTTCTTCTGGCTCCTATGCAACAAAAGCATTTCTGAAAGATTTATCTTTAACACTATCGATTCCTTCAGGGGATCTGAGAAACACCTGCGTCCTTCAATCACTCAAGCTCATTGATTATGAAGTTGATTCCGCATCTTAATTGAAAAAATAACTAATATATACTATATACATATATATATATATATATATATATATATATATGCATATATATATACATGTATATACAGTATATACATGTATATATATACATATATATATATAGATGTATATACTGTATATACATATATATATATATATATATATATATATATATATATATATACTGTATATATGTATGGATATAGATGTCCTCCAACAATTTCTATAGTGGTGTCATGGCCGGTGTCCGGTCTTTGAGACCACTTTACAGGTTCCTGTCAGGCTATTATTATTAATCCATACCATTGTTAATCATATCTCTGCTATTGATATATTTTAAAGTAATTTTAAGTGGTTACTTTTAAATAATTGCAAGTGGTTACTTGTAATTATATTACTGGTAATAATTAATTAACTACGATCATTGTTCAGGAATTCCCTCTTTTGAGTTTTGGATTATATTTGCTTAGGATAACACTACAGATATGCGTGAAAGCTGGTAAAGCTTTTAACGTCAGTTTCCTCACTCGAAATCGATGTCAACAAGAATAGTCTAAATGCACATGTATACAACAGGAAAGTTATAAATTTAACAATAAGCTACTTTTAACAATATTTAACATATGTCTACCTCACGCTAATATGTAGCTTATAACACAAAAATACCGAACACAGTGTACAGAGAAATATAATTTATTAAAAAATCTGCACGACATCATATAGGCTAAGTATAATTGAGATAACTATTTTTAAAAATACATAAGAATATATTTTTATTTTAGCTTTATAACTACATGTATATTTTAAGCAATTTAAGTTAAAAAGAATGTCGAGCTTATTTGCTTGATATAGGCCTACATGTTAAGTATCGAATCTAAGCCGATGACCCTATCTGATCTTGTTATTATTCATATTAATTATTACTATTATTATTTATTATTATTATTTATTATTATTAATTATTATTATTATTTATTATTATTATTTATTATTATTATTATTTATTATTATTATTTATTATTATTATTTATTCTTATTATTTATTATTATTATTTTTTATTATTATTAATTATTATTATTAATTATTATTATTTATTATTATTATTAGTTATTATTATTTATAATTATTGTTTATTATTCAGAACATAAAAGAGGAAATCAAATTTTATATTTTTAGACTACCTCATTTGATCTTGTACAATAACTATGCTATAGATTTCATACTAGCTCAAGGATTCTTTCTGCAGACTTTAATTTATTAAGAATTTAGCCTGTTTAGTAATTTCCATTGTCTTCATACGATTCAGTTCTTTCAAGTGCAATAACTATCTCAGTTAGAGTTCGGATGCTTCAAGCGCTGTACTGAGTCCAGTTTTTCTCTTCTTTGAAAATGTAATTCCAGCTTGGCAAAAATATTGATTCCATTAGAATTATCAACAGGTATTGCTCTTGGGCGCTTCATGACGCTTAATAACAAAACATGACGCCCATTGATATTCGTAGGTTTCAAACTCCATGTTTGTCCAGGTTTCCATTTCAGACAAATTCTTGAAGCAGGAAGGGAAATAATTACATCAATTCTACTAAACTATAACTGGCGTCAAATGCAAAAATGCCCGACAGAGAAAGTTTGTTATGATGGGTGTCCGTAAAAGAGAGTGATTTTATAGAAACAATGATTTGTAATCCTGCACTAATCTATTTAATCAGTAATAATTCATTTGATTAGAAGTAATCTAATTGATTAACAATAACCTTTTTGATTAGCAATAATCTAATTGATTAGCACCGATCTATTTGATTAACACTAAACTATTTGATTAGCATTAATATATTTGATTAGTGCTTTTTGATATCAATTGTAGCACTTATCGATAATTAATCCCTAACTAATTGTAACAACAACAACAACAATAATAATAACAATAAAAATAAATAATAATAATACAGGCGACCAACGCGAAAAAACCTTTCTATGGCAGCGCCTGTCCATTGCTCTCCAGCGCTTTAATGCTGTCTGCGTTCGTGGCACATTGGTGAATGCGGCCTCCCAGAGCGTAGAGGAATTATTTTAAACATTTCTGATTCATCTATCTTTTAATTAAATAAAGTCCTTCTTTTATCTAATGTTTTTAGCCCATTGCCGTATATAGCCCAGGGTATTAAACAAATAATAATAATTCTTTCTATTACTTTTGTAAAAATGTAACGCTGTCTGCTTTCGGCAAATCTTTTAGGCAGCTAGATGACCTTGAGTAGCCGGACGGCGATTCGGCACGTATTGCTGGAATAGTTTTTACCAAACCCCGGGTTCTTTATACCGGGGTACAAATTTGTAATAAATAACGATAGTAATTATCAAAAGTACTTTTAAAAATACGTCATAGCTTGGCTGAGAGGTCTGTTATTTAGAGACATCAGTCGTGGAACGGACGACATGCAATGGCTAATGCGGTTCGCGAAGTTCATTGTGACGACATATACGTCTATTATATAAAATTCTTTTGTAATTTTTAAACTTTAGCGGCTTCTCCTTTCGTGTTTGCTGAAAGCGAGAATAGTTTGAAAATTACGGGAATTAAATGATAAGTGGAAACTAGGATCGCGTGTTTCAGGAGAATCAGACAGTTACGCTTACTAGATAGCTATGGATTAAATGGAGAGCATTTCAATTGCTCCAATTTTATCAGTTTAAGTTCGAAACTAAAATTTATTGAAATTCTATATTACAATCACACGCTACATGTTATGAACTATAGCCTATTTTGAATAAAATTTAAAGCGATATTTTAAAGCTGATTTTAAAATATATTTTTAAAATATTTTTATTTATTTTTTATTATATTTATTTTTTAAATATATTTTTAAAAGATATTTTAAAATGCATTGTTAGTATTTTGAGTGACTGTGACATTATTTTCTCGTATAATGTAGGATAATCATGTTCGTATGAAACCTATCTGCGGTTGTTAGATTGTTTTGAAATAAAAGCAAGATTTATTATATTTTAACATCAAGCTCAGTGGGAGGGCCCATCCATTTTAAATACCATTTAAACCCATTCCTTTCGTGGTTAAGATTTTATCATTAGAATATCGTATAATGACTGTTATGAAACATTTTCTTGTACTATTGTAATCTTGGTATTTTTGAACTTTCTATTTGCTTTTTGTTCCATGTATGTTTGTACGTTTTCTGCGGTATGGCAGATTTCAAGTAATAAACGAATATATATATATATATATATATATATATATACATGTATATATATATATATATATATATATATATATATATATATATATATATATATATATATATATATATATATATTATTCTACTATCTTTCCGTATAATCGCTCTCAAACACACTTCTGTAAAGTAATGGCTTATTTCCGCAGTGATTAGCCTAACTCTACAACATTCACTCAAGACTTGAATTCTTCAGGTTTTTATATCTTATATCTTTGTTTATTGTCGGGAAGATTACCATAATTTAGGCGTAAGATTTCATTTAAATAATATATAACAGTTGACAATAACATTCATTTATAATAGTAATTTTTTAAATATTCTACAGTACATAATGTAATATTCTCATCTAGTGCTTGCGAGTTGTTTCGCTTATAGATTAGTTCGGATACGCATATGTTAAAATGGCCTGTTTTCAGCTTAAATGATACTTAGACACGCTCGATATATTGCCAATATTTGCCACATAATAATTATCAATAAGAACCAGTTCTAGGTCAAATTTAGCACGTCAGACTAGAAGGTGATGACTGATAAATCCACTAGCACAGCGGATATTGAAGTTGGAAAGCTGCGACATTCATATTTCCACTTCCATTAGCTCGTAATTCCTCAAAACTGTCAAGCTATCCGATGAACTTCGCTCTTTATAAAAAATCTGGGGATATTTCGCTCTTTATATCAAACACACTTGAACTTGCTCTCCGCCGGACTTTTATTCAACATTCGAAGATAAAACTATAAAGTAAGTAAACATAGATTATATTGCAATACTATGTTGATATCCATCACTTTAAATATCACATGTTTAAATCGTTAGACAATTTAGACCATTTTCCGTATATCCAGTCCAGTGAATGTTCGAGATTTTACTCTCAGATCAGCGCGGATGGGATATGAACACGCGAGGGTTCCGTTCACCTCAGGATCTCTCATTTAAAACATTATGACGTTACCCCTATACGCTATTAAGACATTCAAACGGAAAGGCAGCAGAGAAACAATGCTGGCGACAGATTTTGTAGGAACATTAAGAAAATTTAGAGATACGGTACGGCAGGAAATACATTGTAGTGCATGCATTTGTTGCGGATAAGTCGAAATACAGAGAGCAATGTTACTAATAATAGATTTGCGAGAGACGTTGTGAAGTGTTTTATTAGTAAGTTGTCAAAAGTCATGAATAGCGACTAGAATTAATTAAGAATTAATTAAAGCGACTTAATTACATATAGGCTTTCATTTAGTTACATTATGGATGACCTAAATCATCCAATAATTTCATGTATGACCTACAAATTATTAGACAGTAAATTTCTGAATGAATAGCGACAGTAAATACTAAACAACGTATTTTTGTTTGACATCGCCGATAAGATAAAAATTTAATATTTTAAATTGATTTGAGCAACTAAAGAGAAAAAATAAAAATAAAATACAACTAATAATAAAACTATGTTTAACGTCTGTTTTCTTATCACAAGGGACACTGCAGGAGACGCTCTGATTTCTAATAGATAACCTACTGCTTCTAAGGCAAATATACTAGCAGTTTGACCAACCATCGGTACTTTCTGATTGTGTAGTGATGTTCGAAGAGGCAAAAAGCTGGTAAATCTAAGGTTAACGTCAGTTTCCTCACTCGAAAGCGATGTCAGAGACGGGCGAGAATCGTATTTGAACCCCCACATGCTGATCCGCGGTCGAGTATCTAACCGACTTCGCCAGTTGCTCCAGCCCGTAATGGTACATATGATCCCTGTAGCTTCCTCACTCCATATAATATATCTTATTCATATGAAAAGAAGTTTTACTATCTGAGATATATATAGGCCTATATACTGTCATTGGTTACAGCAAATTGGCTGGAGCCAGTAACGATGTCGGTAATATATTTGATCGCGGATCAATATGGGCGGTGTTCAAATCCCGGGCTCGCTTGTCACTCACATCGCCTTCGAGTAAGGAAACTGACGTTAAAATTAGCTTTACCAGCTTTATCACAGTCAATTTGTGAGCATTTCCTGTGAGCATTTTCTACCATAGATAGCAGAGTAATAACATAGTATTGTATCCTGATCTTTGAAATTTCGCTCAATTAATGTAATCTATAGATAGTTACATTATACAAGGAATATCATTTGGAAAATAACATTTTAATGCGCTGTATACACTTTAGCCAATGAGACTTGGAGGCCTATCAGTATTAGGCCTACGTGGGCGCACAACTTTGAGCAGATTTCTATAGCTTTAGAGCAGAGAGTTGATTAACGGATGTTCACTAACAAAATTTAGTAAATCCAGAAAAGCGGTATTATTCCGTGGCTTATTTGATAGAAAGTTTTTGATAGAAGACAAAGATCCTTTGAAAATATATTTCGTAATTATGTTCCACTGAAATATTGTCAAAAGTTATTATCGAAGTGCAATCTAACAAAATATTATATTCTCACGTAACCATTTTTTTCTCTCATTTTATATCTGCAGCTGGTCCTGCGTCTCTGCTACCTCTATATTTCTAGACCATTCTTTCTTACTCCGGTAATGACTCTATTCAGACTTTCTGTCTCATTCCCTCACTCCCTAGCTCTGAGCGCGGACTCATTTCTCAATTTCTCGCATAGCAGTCGATATCAATTCAATGTCAATAACACACGGATCTAGCACGACTGATATCATATCGGTCGAATAGGAATCGCTTCGGCTTTTTAACAATTGCGTTCGAACTTCTTTAACAAATGCGCTCCAGTTTCTGTCACAATACTGACCTCAATAATTCCCTGTCAATCTTGTCTCGAAGATTTACGTAAATAAATCATTTGGTAGTTCATTCGCGATTAACGAGACTTTTCAGTTATGCATTCCTATGTCTACATTTAATTAAACAATAATTCTAGAGAGCTTTTAAAATGTTTTTTGTAATTTTAGTCTTTCAAACTATCATCTATACTGTTATTTCTTAATTAGTCAAGTCACCCGTTATTATATTTTTAATTATTTGCTATTTCGCAGGCTATATATACCCTTACCTGAAATCTCGGCCCCAGCATAACGATGAAATTGACTATATTGGCCTTATTTTAATAAAATAATGTCGTATTGTGGCAGAACCGTATATCAACCTAACCATGCACATACCTTGAAGTAAAATTGTTTATAGCTGTATACCTTTCTAAATTAAGACATGATCCATTATTAAATACATCTAAACAAAGAAAGCTCAAATTTGACCCATCAAGAAAATGTTTAATTTTTTTAGAAACGTTTTAATTTTCCGATTTTATGATAAAATTCAGAAATAAAGTATAATAAATAATAAATAATAAATAATAAAAAAATAAAAAAATAAAAAGTGAATGCGTGCATGCATGCTTAGATCTAGAGAGAGGGAACTAAGTTTAAGAAACTTTACGCATAGGCATTCTTAATGGAATATTATTCCTGGCCATACATATCCAAATCACATATACATGTACAAGTAAAAAAAATTGGATAAACCGCTGTTGTTTATACATGTAGCTATGCTTAGCATTTTATATTCTGGTATTGTATGAACGGTTATGACAGAAAGATTTAAAGATATTACGAATAGCTGTTGACATAATACTGTCGAAATTAATACATTTAAATATAATTTTACCAATTGAAAGCTTATGCAGTTTCTGAATAAGAGATAAAAATGTTAAAGTGTTATAGTTAACTGCTTAACACTGTTTAACATTCAAAATCTAGGCCTATAGGTATAATCCGTAAAGTTCTTAATATTCTATAACAAGAGCAGTGCAGGGGTTACAATAACTTAAATGAAGCAATTATTATTATTAATTATTATCATTAATTATTATTATTAATTATTATTATTAATTATTATTATTTACTATTATTATTAATTATTATTCAAAAAAGAGACTTGTTTATATTGAAAGAATCTGAAGTGCAACCATGCAGCAGCTTGTTATACGTGTAGAAATTTTCTGCAAATGTTAGCTTTATCATGGTATTGGATAAGATTTAATATTGTAAATATTAATATCGGTTGTTTGGGTTAGGGATATTGAACTTGAAATGCTTTCTCGAAGGTAATCCTGAAAATCTATATGATTGTCTGATATTTCAGAAACTAAATTCATATCAACGTTAATGAAGTTTTTCTTAAATTCGTTAGCAATTTGATGCATATTATAAATGAAACTATTCTTTTAAGAAATATTTTCAATTAAAGTACTAGCTACCTCAATTTTGTAACTTTTAATCTCTTTGAGATTTTTTATATCTTTTCATATATTAAATAGAATATTAAATATTAGAGTTGAATCTCGTATTTAGTCTAACACTAAATAATTTTCCCGAAAAGTTTCAATATCCTTATTTAGCGATTGACTATGGCATATCAGCTCGATATTTTGATTCAATTGATAAGTTTTTAGTTATTTTGAAGAGTAGAAACAGAGATTTTTTATTATAATACGCGACTTCAATTATTTCGTTAGTCAAGTTCAATCTTTAAAACCCTTTGAAATAGAAATTTTTATTAACAGCATTATTTAGAGTTTCTGATAAATAATCAACCGCGGTGTCAGTATTATCAGAATTGCAAATTTTCGTCCAATCAGTGCAAGAAAGTCAACTTTAAAAGTGGATAAAATGTAATTTGTAAAAATATTCGTGCCCTAGATCGATCAGAATAATTTAATTTTTTCGTGCTTGACACCATAACAACAATGTTAGCATATTGATCACTAATATCACTTGCCCTGGTAAGAGACTTAAGTACTGAAACCCTGCTTACAATCAATACCAGAGTTACAAAATACATAGTCAATAATACACGTCGAATTCTTAGTGCAATGCCTCGAAATAACACAGAAAGGAGTTCATTGAACTTAACTCATTGACATATTTGTCAATAAAGCCAATAGAACCGAATTTAAGTAGATCAGTATTTAAATCGCCGAATATAATGCTTTTCTTCGGATTCTCTTAAAGTGTTAATGTAAATCTGAATGATCATAGTTGACTTCTAGAAAAGAAAGGAACGCTATTAATATCCAATTTTATTTAAACTACCTACTTTATAGTTTTAGAGGATCAATTTTAGAGAAATCTGCTATTTAATATGGCAATGCCGTTAAGCAACACGAGTATTGGATCCATGGAGTTTTTAAATAAGAAACTAAGCATCCATTGATATATCTTTCTCATTCTTAAAGTAACTATAGTGGCTTAATTAAGACAGCTAACTTGAGTTTTTATATAAGAGTCGAGTGGTTCTCAAAGGTTAGCGCATTTCGCCTGTAGCTCTTGCTTAAGTATGTTTCTATTTACACGGCCACGAAATCTGAAGGTTTTGATAAATATTGGTTTTCAAATATTGGCTCAATGGACTTTTATTAGCATCATAGGATTTTAAGGTCTCTCTCTCTCTCTCTATCTCTCTGTCTGTCTTAGTGCACTGCCTACTGGCAGGTCCATGATATATAACGCCTCCAATCTTATTTGTCTTCCACTTTCCTCTTCACGCACACATGAGTGGATCTTTTAATCATCAAACATCCCAAATCTCGGTCTTCCTCTGCTTCTCTTTCCTTTCATTCTACCCTTGACGACCTCCTTTAGTAAACTATCTCTTCTTAGAATCTGCTCTCTCCAATACTTCGTCCTATTTCTTATAGCATTTATCCGCTGTCTATCCGTACCTACTCTCTTCAAAATTTGTTCATTTGTAACTTTTGAGCCCAGCTAATCTTTTCCATTCTTCTCCATATCCACATTTTCAGCGAATCTCTCCTTACCGTCCGTGTTTCGCATCCATATAATAGTATAGTCCATACCAAAGTTTTGTTATCTTTATATCTATGGGTTTTTTTAGGCCATTTGTTACGAGTTCTTTCCAATTGCCGAAGGTCTGTTTGCTTGTGCAAATTTCTGTTTTGCATTTCCCATCGCTCTTTATTGTGTGGCATAGTTATCTAAAACTCCTCACTTGTTTCAAGCTAGTACCACTTTTGTGATATTGAATTGAAGGTATTTTTAAATGCAGAAATTAAAACTGGAATTGTTCCTAGAAACTTTAATATGACTTTATAAGATGTGATATAAATACTGAGAAAAACCTGCTCTAATTATTCCTAAAATTTTAATTAAAATCTAAAGCCGTTTAAATATCAAATTGTTTTCTTAGGGGGTCATATTTTTGAGCCAATATTTATCATATTTAGTAGTAGATTGGCAGATTAAATCAATGATTGATTTACTTATGGATTGATCGATTGGGTAGTTGACTAATTGAGTGACCAATCGAACGATTGAATGTTTACAAAACTGCTTAATTGATTGATTGGTTGTTTGATTGATTTAATTAGCACATACCACTTCTAGCGAAATTGAGTGGCCTAGCAATAGCCTCCAGTCTATCCAAGCTGAGAGCCACGAGTACATAGGCGGAGGCATAGACAGTTACAGCCTGACAAACACACATACAACTACACATCAACAGAGACATAATCGCAGATAAACAGGGAAGGCTTAAAGAGATATACAAAGAATATCTCTATGTGTTTAAAGAAAGCTAAAGCTAATGTTAACGTCAGTTTCAGCGATGTCTCTGACTGGTGAGTCCAGGATTGGAACCCCGCTAATACTGAGTCGCGGTCGAGTATCTTACCAACACCGCCACTGACTCCATCCAGTGAGTTATAATACATGCATATCTACATGTTTAGGCCTATTATATATATATATATATATATATATATATATATATATATATATATATATATATATATATCTTCTACTTCTCCTTCAAGAGTCGTGCCTGTTTCAAGCCTGGGAGGTCAGGTCTTAATTCCCAATATGTTGTCTCTGTCCATTGTTGCTATGACCATTTCTGTTCCAGTTATCTGCATCCATTTGCTGATAAGACTTTTAATGAACGTTATCCTCTACCGATCCTTACTTAACGTCCATTTTTCCTGTTAATGCGGTATTTTAAAAGAATTCGTTCATCAAAATGTTAATCCCTTCACAAAGTCTATGCCTTATCTATACCTTAGGCCTATATAGCCTATAGCTTGGGAAAAGTATGGCTTCTGACGTGATTTCCCGGTGCCTTCCTCAGTTAGATAGATTAATTATCAAGATTAATTTCATTTTAATCCATTATACATATAGATAAGATTAATCGCAAATTTAGATAAATCATGTGAAAATAGCTCTGTTGGTAGGTCTACTGACCTGCAGAAATTTGACAAGTTTACACATGAAAATTCCAGCCAACCAAACCCCCGCTGACCTCCATGCTAGATCAGGCAGAACGCTGAGAAATGCCACTGATAAATCTGGAAAATATTGAATGATTACAAAATAAACCTTTTCATCAGAAATATTTAAATATTGCTACATTAATTAATTAATTAAATTTTCTAATTAAATTGAAAACAAGGCCAAAAGGGGAAAATACAAAACTAAAGTGAAATATGAACTAATTATTATGTGAAATGCCAATAACATTCAATAGCAGCAAATGCGAAAAACATAAGAATGCTATTTTAATGTATAGTAAAAGCGATAAGAAATGTAAAAAAGATACTGATATGATAATAACATTTCTATATACAGTATGTAGGTTATATTTAAATTATTTTTGCTATTTTATATCTATTGTTTCTCTTGAACAAGAAGTCTTGAGTTCGAGACTGCGTAGCGACGTGGGTTTTTCTCTTCCGAGGAGCGAATAAAAACCTAGTCGTGTACACTTGGTGGTGTCATCCCGAAGGATGGCCGACCTTAATGTTCCATTTCCTATCTAGACCCCTCCGTGTCGACTCCGAATATGGATATACAGCACGCTAAAGAAAGTTTTTTCTATTTATTATTTCATCACCTCCTGCGAAATAAGCAGTAAGCGGATGTTTTATATGAAATGAATTTAAAAGTTACATCACGTGATCGAATCGACATTTGTTCACATGGAAAGCCAATGGATTGGCCGAGGCTTACTGCGCTCATTTATATTCGAGTTTCTCGAAAGCGAACTGGTAAACGTTGCGCATTTATTCCAGGCTCATTCCAAATCATTCCAGCAGATATTTCCTCATTATTGAGACGTTACAGAGCATGCAGATCATAACGTCCCTG
Organism: Enchytraeus crypticus; assembly: GCA_905160935.1. NCBI lineage: Eukaryota > Metazoa > Annelida > Clitellata > Enchytraeida > Enchytraeidae > Enchytraeus > Enchytraeus crypticus. Next base: position 113,734 of record CAJHZI010000520.1, on the reverse strand, counting down.
GCATCATCCCTTTATGAGTAAACAAACGTTAAGCCGTTATTAATATTATGTACAGTGCCGGGTTTACTGACGGCACATAATAATGTGTCCAATATGATATAGAACGAAGTTATAAAACATCAAACTTTTCTATCTCAGAAACTTCGTGCTCAGAAAGAACAGTAAATGTCGAGCGGTTAAATCTAAATCCATTCAGTATCAATTACTTGGTTCACTCTAGATTCGCGTAGTTTAGGATCACGAAACCAGAAAGATAACTTTTCTTTAGGCTTTTCTCTAAATTAGGCACTAAATTGTTGCTTATTTTTTAAATCATATAAACACTTCTTTAAAAAAATAAGGAAAGTATAAGGAAAATTGTTAGAGAAATACAGAGACTTGGGATGCTGGATTTTTTGTTCGTATAGTGCCACACATGACATACCGCATGTGTTATATAGTTTCCTTAGTTGCTGTTTTTGTTTAATTGCTGGATGATTGGATAACTTATTCTTATGTTAATATGTAGAGAAAAGCAGAGAATAGAAATATGTGGAGAAGCTATATGCCACGGACCTGCCAATAGGTAGTTTACTGACATATAGAGAAACATTTATCCTTTCCTTCGAATATCTTTAATTATATTTTGAAGATCTCTATATTCTGAAGGTGTCGTCAGATTAAATTATAGTGATTGATGGATTGCCCACTCACACTCCTTTCTCCTTCTCTTGCAGTTTTATGCTTAATAATATACAAGTATAACCTTTATTTCACCGAAATATGGCAGTAAACTCTACAGGAAAACAAACAACAAGTACCACCTGTGCATGTAGATTCAGTGCGATAGACAAATATACATAGCACAACTTAAAATTAATATCAGCTTATCATCTCTCTCTCTCTCTCTCTCTTGCTATCTCTCTCTCTTGCTATCTCTCTCTCTCTCTCTTGCTATCTCTCTCGCTCTCTCTCTTTCTCTCACTTTCTCTCTCTTTCTCTCGCTCACTGTCTTTCACAATCTTTTTCTCTAATACTTTCTCTCTTCTTTAATTTTTGAAGGACACTCCTAGCCTATCACAGAACACATCTCTAGTAGTATATAACTTATTTTTTCTAGCATATTCTCTCTTTCTCTCTTTCGGTCTCTCTCTCTCTCTCTCTCTCTCTCTCTTCTCTCTCTCTCTCCCTCCCCCTCTCTCTCTCTCTCCCTCCCCCTCTCTCTCTCTCTCTTTCGGTCTCTCTCTCTCTCTCTCTCTCTCTCTATATATATATATATATATACATGTATATATATATACACATACATATATATACACATGTATATATATACTATATATATATATATATATATATATATATATATATATATATATATATATTTATATATATTATTCTCTATAGCTAGCTATATTTTCATAAGTATACATGACTTCATTTCTTAGCAGAATCATCCATTATTCATTCTCTTCGGATCATTGACTCTCCACTTCTTTGACACGAATATTGTCTCTGGGATGGAGTGGAATTTCAATATTAAAAATTTAATGAAATAGCCTTGACATATTTTAGTTTATGTTCTGATATATCATCTGAACTTCACCTAGATTCTTGCAGGAATTAAACGGCGATATGCATATAACTACAGTTTAGTATCGCCATACATTTAATTTAATGTCAGAATATTATCTGTAAGCGCTAGGACATTTAAGTTAATGTAAAGGACTTCTCAACATGGTCCACATCATCTCAATCAGCTTTTGATTGATTTTAGGTTAGCACCAGTGGATCTACAGTCGAGTCACCTAACCGATGTGCCTAACCGCTCTGCCTAATCACTGTGCTTAATCACTGTGCCTAACCACTGTGCATAACCACTGTGCCTAACCACTGTGCCTAACCACTGCGGATGTTGACACGACCTAGAATATGAATGAGTAGTGAATGACATTTATATGTGACTTAAGTTGTGGTTCGGAGAAAGTAAAGGTTTGGAGAAAGAAAATTAGATGAAATATTTGCAAAGAACGCAAGGAACTGATGATGAGGATGAGGATGAGGATGATGATGATGATTATGATGATGATGATGATGATGAAAGTTGTGGTACTCGCAGTGTGAAGTTTCGCAGTCCTGATTTAATAAAGCAAGTGCCGTTCATTTGATATATGAAGTGAAACTAAGAGTTAACTGACAAAGTAGAAGTAGACAACTCTGACTATTTGAATTACAAAGTGATTAAAACTGAATATACACTCCAGACACAAGATTCACCAGCTATACTCGGTTTAGGTTTTGGTTATATTTTGAAAAGTTGGTTTTAAATACTTAACGGGTAAATTATGCTTTAAATAATTAGTTATTTAATAAGAATTTTAGTTCTGTTGAGTTTTATTTGTGATCACAAGGAATATCTTTATATTGTATCTATAGGTAATGCTTATTTGATTGTCTGTTGTCGATTTTTGTTTACTGCCATGACTTTGGTGTCGGTAAGTTATTCTACCACGGATCAGTGTGTGCGGGGTTCAAATCCTGGGCTCGCCCGTCACCGACATCGCTTTCGAGTGAGGAAACTGACGTTAACATTAGCTTTACCAGCTTTTTATTATAATTATTATTATTATTGTTATTATTATTATTATTATTACTATTATTACTATTATTATTATTATTATTATTATATTGCTACTATTATTTTTATTTAATACGATTGCTACAATAAACAGTTACGATTTTACCGGTATACTGCGTAGAGGTCTATTATATAATGATAGTAAACAAATACTTAACTTTGATATCTTAATTTTTCTCAGCTATCAATCAATTCAACATATAAAATTTAAGAATATTTTAAACACAGAATTTTTCAATGCAACTTTGGCTTCGTTGGATGCTGTTGGATACTATGACATATATATATATACGTCCGGTAGTACTGAAAGGGTTAAATGAATATTTGCGTTCGCGGAATATGTAAGTGCTATCCGTACAAACTGTTTCACTCATACTTTAGGACTTTTATGTTTCTCGTACCACTACAATGTCTGGCCCTAATTAAATTTGTATGATATGATAAATGCTTGATTGCTTGTTTCTTTATCTGAATGGAGCCAATGGCGATATCGGTAAAGTGTTCGACCGCGGATCAGTATGTGCGGGGTTCAAATCCTGGGCTCGCCCATCACTGACATGGCTTTCAAGTGAGTAAGCTGACATTAACATTAGCTTTATTTGCTTTAGCTTTTACTACATGCACGTTCCTATTGGGATGAACAAATAAACGATATGAAACAGAAAAAAAACTGATAATTATCGAAGTTGCTACGCTACCACCCGTTTAAATGTTTGAGATTCTACTCGCTCTATAACTTTACAATTACTTGAACAGTTCTGGATTGTAAAACTATTTCGGATGTTAATTTTAGTAACTATTTATCAACAGTTTCCTGATACGATGATGATATCTGGGACATTCGTACCTACCACATGTCACTACAAATTGATTCAACCCAAAGATTTGAAAATACATCTGCTGAATATAAAAGAAAGAATCTTAAACCGTGTTTGACCGATGATAAAATTAACAGTCAGGCCAGAAGATATAACCTAACTTTATGGTGGGAAGAGATGTGTTTTCAGCCTAGTATAGAAAATTGAAATAGTAGATCAAGAGCGAAGATCAGGAGGCATAGAGTTCCAAGCAGTAGGAGCTAAAAACAAAAATGAACGTAAACCAAATGATATGAGATTATTTGATATTTGGAGCAAGTTTTGATATTGTCAATTTTTGAGTTAGGAAACTGACTTTAACCTTAGCCAGCTTTTGTTTCTTCCAATAAAAAATTATATAAAAATTAAATAAATAAAATAAAATTAAAATTAAACTTAATTTATTAATTTAAATTAAATTAAATTAAACATCGGCGATCCTAAGATATATGTCAATACTATATCCTCGAAATAACTATATGTTATCTATAAACAGGAATTATATTTTTATAATTTTGAAGATCTCGAGAAATCTGTGTTTAAAGCATTGTAGCAAATTGTATAACTTTTTTCAAATACCCTTGGGGTCTATGCATACGTTATATTTTCAAGGTATGAATATTTTATTAAAATTGAGAACAATAAGTACACGTAGAATAAAAATCTATAATAATATACAATTAGATTTTGTTCTGACCAAAATAAAAACAAATGATTCTTAAAACAAGATTAAAATGTTTATAATGAATATGACATATTCCTATATGTCAAATTTAAGATTAAAATATGACCTCATTAAGAGCGAAATATGTCATTACAAGATTAAAATGTATACAATGAATATGCAATATTCCTGTATGAATATATTCATGTATATATATATATATATATATATATATATATATATATATATATATATATATATATCTACATGTATATATAGGCCTAAGTATATACTCCTAAATAATTATACAGGAACTTAATTAAAGTTCAACATTTGATGAAGATAAAGTGACCAAGATACAACATATCGATGCGTACTATGACTTTTGCTTACTTTGCTAGGAATATTGTGCTTTTGTTAACACGAGAGTATGCCCTAACGATAAACTTTTTTATATTACAGGATTAATTGGAGAAAATACATATGAATCATTAATATAATTTGTAATCACAGGTTTTAAAGAAATTAAAAAGATTTAAACAACAACTCCTATTGCATAACATCACAGAATTTAATATGCTCGTGTCCGCGTGGAACCTGATTTCACTTATTAATTTTAATCCGGCGTACCGGAATATGTGACAAAGACTATCTGAAATATTTAGAATATTGTGACATACGTGAGTGTGTTTTTTAAAAAAAAAGGTATTCACATAATAACACATATGTCACAAATTCTTGTGACGCATGTGTCTGTACAAAATGTGTCACAGGATTTTGTGACGCATATGTAAAGACACATACGTCAAAAATTTTGTGACGCATGGGTAAAGACACATACGTCACAAAATCGTGTGACGCATGTGTAAAAACACTTGCAACAGTTTTTTCACTCAAAAGCGATATCAGTGACGGGAAAGCCCATGATCGAACCCGCTGATCTTCAGTTCTCCGGGGATCGGTCAATTGGATGATTTCATGACGTTACCTGACGCTCTACAAATAGAACACTTTTATAATCCTACAATTCATTGGAATAAAATTTGTATTAGAAATATCCGACAAAATATCAGACTATTAAGAGCAAAAAATGCAAGTAATTACATGTATGTTTATCAGCTAATCTCAATCAATTACGTTCAGTTAATAAAATTGATTTAGTTTTGATTGATTTGATAAATGATTTATTTTAGGTTGAATGCTCTAATTGATGACTAAAATCTTTAGCTATCCTTTGCATCATGAATTCTAATTATACTGCTTTTTGTTTTGCGAAGTAAAATTTACTGTATTTCTTAGTCTGCCCTGATCACTGCTTAAATCAATCTTGACGTCAAACAAACCTGTCCTACATAATGGGGATATATCTACCTAGGCGACCAGTAAAACAAATAAGAGCCGTTGATCCGAAATTACCAGGTAATTGCCCGCAATTATCATTATCTGAAATTACCAAATGAGTTCCCGAAATTGTCATTAAGCCTACCCGGAATTACACGGTAGTATTAATAAATACATTCACCTTAGTTTATATATATATATATATATATATATATATATACATATATATATATACATATATATATATATATATATATATACTGTATATATATATATATATATATATACAGTATATATACATGTATATAATTTATACAATGGGTCAGTCGTTCGAAAATTTACTTTCAGCGTGAGAGAGAAAAAACACTCGGCTAAAAATACATCAACGATTAACGTTTGATGACTGCACGCTTATCCGGTGTAATTTTAAAGTTGAAAATTTATTTTTCCAGTTAATTCTATTCCACCAGACTACCCCCAGGGGATATGATGCCCGCAGATACTTGATCTGCTAATATTATTAAATATCATACTAAAAAATTGAATCTGAAAGGGTATTAAAATTTAAATCCATTGGTTGCTTTGTGCAAGTCTATTCTATATAGTCAATAGATGCGTTAAATTTAATCCGCTTATATTAATACTAATCAGGTGTAAAATTATGTTTCTTTTCCAATAGTAATGTGTCAAAAAGGGTTTATCTCTCAAAAATTAGCGGAATTGCGTTATTTTACATATAAACGGCTAGTGTTGCACTTGGCACGTGTCCATAGCAGTTAAAGTTTAAGTATACAGTGTGGAAAAGGCACAATTTTAAAGGTATTAAATATAAACCCATAAGCTTCATTTCGCTAAATATCTCGAATATTCAGAAAATACTCCCTTATGGTTTCCGCTTAATGAAGTGACCAATAAGTCTTAGGTTGGTTCCAAAAGTTTAGAGAACAATTTCACTGTCAATTGCTTGATATCGACTGACTTGCATACGATGTCTAGGCCACAATATTGCGAGGCAAGCAAACTATCAGTTCGGCTGCATAACATTTCCAAACTGTTTGCTTAATTAGCTGGTTTTCAAATTCCTAGAAACAGTATGCAACAGTATATAACTGAGGAAGGCAACGGGAAATCACCTCAGAAGCCATACTTTTCCCAAGCTATAGGCTACATAAGGTGTGGATAAGGCGTAGACTTTGTGAAGGGATTAACTTATTGATCTAACGAGTGCTCTTATAGAGCTGACTTTGAGTATGATAATGTACCTTGAACCTGCCACTTGGCAGTGCACTGAAGAGAGAGAGCTACAGTATCATAGAATGCTGCTACAGTTGACTACGTAAAAGAATAACTGTCTCTTAGTTTCTATTAACTGGTTAATATTTAAGGAATTTTATTTCAAACGCTCATATTAAAATTTCATTCGAGCCATCAGAAAATTAAGTGAGAAATATAATGAAAATCAGGAAATCATTGCAATCCTTTAGTAAAGGTAAAGCTAAAACGCTACGGTTAAGGTCAGCTTCCTCATTTGAAAGCGATGTCAATGACGGGCAAGTCCGTCATTGCAGGCAAGATTCGAACCCCGCACCTACTGATCCGCGGTCGAGTATCTTACCGACTTCGCCACTGGCTCCAGCCACATATAGTAACCTATATGGATTGCCAGAGGTCTGGTGATAATATTGTTTTGGCCTAGATTCGCAATGCATGCTGCAGAGTTAGATGCTGCGGGAACGGTCCGCTAATGTGTCATCATGATAATAAAACGTCAGCCGCTTCGCTCTGCTATCATCAATAATAAGTGTATAGTCAACTCGTAGCATCATAAAAAATTAGAGCCTACTTTCACAATTTATTGGCAGAACATTTAACTTCTGTTCTGAGATAACTAAAAAAGTAAATACGCCTTATAGTGAATAATCAACTATGTAATCTATCACTTTTAAAACCACATGTTTAATCCGTTAGGCAATTTAGACCATTTTCCGTATAACCAGTCCAGTTAAAATTGGTAAGCATTTTCTAATATTCTTCTAAACAATCGAACTCTTAATTTATTTTGAACTTATTAGCACACAGCATACGTGGAATTGTTTTTATAGCAGTCATTTCTCGAAAAATATTTATCTAGGAAATGATATAATTGATTCTGTTTTCATTTAGCTGTTTTACTGCAATTACGGGATGCTTATTCGTAAAACTGATATGGTCTAATTCTTGTGGTCTAAAGTCTACCTGAAGTCTTCACTGGCTGGAGAAAATGGCGATGTCAGTAAGATACTCGACCGCTTATCAGTATGTGCGGAGTTCAAATCATGGCCTTTACCGTCACTGACATCGCTTTCGAGTGAGGAAACTGACGTTAACATTAGCTCTAACAGCTTTACCTGTAACCTATTATATTCAACAATGTTTCAGGTGTGTGTGAACCTGTAACATTACTGAATGTGTCTACAAAGGAGTAATAATTTAAAGTTAACAAATGAGAAACTCAAGTGCAATGCGCCAGTGGTCCAGATATCAGGCTTCGATAGTATTACAATAATTTAATTAGATAAGCACTTGCGGACAAAGAAAATTAAGATTGAAAACAATATTGCACTACTAATAAAGGTAAAGAAATACATTCAACATATTAATTCTCTCCACCTAAGAGCATAATCCTCAAGCCTAAAGTACAAATAACACCTGTAGAAATCAAAGATTGCGCACTTAGAAATTACACTTAATGAAATTGTTAATTATGATTTTGCCGAGACATTTCCCCCTCAGAATCAGAAGCGTAAGTACACCCCTCCCCCTCCACCCATGGCTGACTCCGAAATGTCTGTCATTCCATACTGGGTCACATCCTCTAATGGATCGAGCCCGTGATCAACGAGTGACGTCCGGAAGTCTGCAAGTCCACACTTATATCACTCTACTTCCTTTAGTTAATTAACTACAGAATTTAGTGGCATCTTAAAGAAAAGTTGAAGAATATAAATCCATACATGCATAGTAAACAATTTCTTTAAGAAGGTATTAATTACAGAAATAAATAACTCGGAAAGGAGGCTGCATTCGAATAAGAGAAACCACCTCTAGCGTTAAAGTTGATTGGAAGTTTCTCCGGCATTTAATTTATTTGGATAAGCTTAGAAATTATTGCCAAAGAGCATAAAAGCTGATGTCCAATGAACACTAACTAGCAATGATTTTGAAAGTAGTCTTATGTAATGTAATTTAGCCTCAGGTAAACTGGAGTTCCACAATAATTTATCTATTTTATCAAGATGTCAGTGACTTCTCAGAGGAAGAAACTTTCACCAGAATACATCTTTATTTCAGATAAAATCGATCAAATTTTGCAAGCTATAAAATCAGTCCGTATTGCAAATGGGCTCGACTGACTGGTAAAACTCTTAGACTTCGGAAAATCGCTTAACATATGCTATAGGATATATTTTGCAATAGTCTAGTTAGTTATTACGTTTGCTGAGCTTGTAATTATGAAAGCAGACCTGCATTAGGAGAAAACTAAGAGGTTCAGATTTATGGAAGAGGTGATTAATCTTGAAGACGTGATGTTTAACTGTGCATTTTCTTGTGAATGAACAATGATCAGCCATGGTAATGTCTCTTTTTAATTAAATACAAAATTAAATTGCTCCACCATTATTATAGCAACTACTGTTAAAATTTAGATTTTCAATCTGGATAATAACCGAAAAATCTAGACCCTAATTAATTCAATATGAAAATGGAACAACGATCGAGAATCGCTGAGTTAATACTTTCATTAATAGCTAGCTGAACAAACTTAGAGGGGTAGAAGATAGGGGTGAAAATACCCACAAGAACAGTAGAAATTGTAAAGAGGGGTTTCTCCCTCTCCCTCGAGATATCCCTCTTCATCCCTATGTCCATCCGTCTCTCTCTCTCTCTCTCTCTCTCTCTCTCTCTCTCTCTCTCTCTGTCTTTCCCTCTCTCTCTCGCTCTCTCGTTCTCTCTCTCTCTCCCTCTCTCCTAGTATGTTCAGTTTAGTATCAAGCTCTACTTCATGCCTAAAGACGTTTTACTTGAATTTAGCTGAGCATGTAAAGATCTGCACTCGTTCTTATTGCAGTTCTTACTCCACGTTAGTTCTTTAGAGATTCAAATTCTATAGTCACGACTCTATTTCGCAAAATATTATCTTTTTAAACTTAATATAATACAAAATTCAACAACATACACAAACACCTGTAGTTAACTAACATCTGTACTTTCTCACTTACTGTGAAATCCTTAGGCCTACATTTCACTAATGTTATAATGTACATTATAGACCTAAGTGCATCTCATATTAGGGACTTCTATTTATTAATCAAGAAAACCAACTATTAGTAATGTTTGTTTATAAGAACCAAAAAAGGAACAAAATCAGATCAAACAGACATCATACAGATATCATATGAATTAAAGAAAAATCTTCTAAAGAAAAATTGACTAAGTAAATCATTATATTCTTTATTATATTATATATATATATATCTTATATAATATTTATCATATTATATAATAGATTATATAATATGATAAATATCATTGTCAAGAGTCCATGAGAAGCTTTTTGTTTCACAATTTTAACAAAGCATAAGAGCTTAAATTACGATCTGTATCAGGAATACTATTGCTGTTGAAGCAAAATTCTAAAATATTTGGGAAGTAGGTCTAATTAGCCTGATCGCAGAGGAAAGGTTATATAATTAGTTAAAGGAAGCCTGATATATGATACCCACTGTTTGATAGGCTGGATCTAAACAAATAATAGTACAATAACACTATTATGTGTTTAGATCATTTCTAGATTTATAATAATCTAGGCAAATAATCGTGCAGGTTGCTCTATATAGAACAACAACAACATTAAAGTGTTGTGGTGGTCAATGACAACAACGAGCACTATTGAATCGAATCCAAGCAAAACGAGCAAACCGCAAAAAGCTGTAAGCAATCACAAATTCCCGTAAACGAGTTCATAGATACTAAAAAAAACAAGAAGGATATGAACTAACCAGCGATGGCGAGATGTCTTATGAAGAAGTTCATGCGAGATTTTTTCTTGGAGAGACAAATGATAAGTAGAACGGCAGAGTTCGTTGTGACGATTGACACGAAGAGAAATACTTGAAAAATTATCTGATTTCTCTGCAGAGAATAAAAATAAGAATTATATAAAATTATTGCATAGGGCAATCACCAACTTCGTCTTTATAACGAGTAAGAAATTAATTTCTTGTACCATTTGCTGAATTAGCTAAATTACTATACTGATGAGATACACTGGTTGATGTCGTATTGTTGGTGTTAAATATATAGTTTTCTTCTTCTTTCTTCAGTACACTGACAAGTAGAATGCTCAAGTTCAAGGTACATATTCATACTCAAAGTTTGCTATCTCGCTCCGTAAGAGCACTTCTTAGATCAACAAGTAAATCCCTTCACAAAGTCTCTGCCTTATCCATACCGTATGTAGCCTATAGCTTGGGAAAAGTATGGCTACTGAGGTGGTTTCCCGTTGCTTTCCTCAGTTTTTGTATTCATGGCAAATAAATTTGCCCGATAAAGGAGATCGCGTTGCTCAATGAATTCGTAGTAGTAGTATTGACTCAAATTGCTCTTGATCCGGAAGTCGACATTAAACTTACCAAGAAAATGAGTGCATAACGGGTTCATAGTTTGTTCTTGACTGAGTATCAAATAAGTACTAAAGTACTAAGTTACTTTATATTTAATTTAATTAAACATAACAATTATGTACAATAAAACGTTTTAAAACATCTAAGTGAATTGTTAATAAGGAATGAGGTCTATCGAGAGTGAACATTCCAGTTGATGGAATCAGCTTGAAGTTAAGGATCCTGCTTGGATCCTCGGCTGCAGGAAGTAGAGTAGACGTAAACAGTAATCCAGATTTCCCAGGAACAGCGCCTCCAGGTTTTGTGAAGAATCGTCAAGTCGTTCGAGATTAAAGCTTTGTTCAACGCGTCGTCACGTGTCGACCGTCAACCAGTGGTCGTGGTGTGAATTAAATGAAGAGTTGCTCTCTCTCTCTCCCTCTCTCTCTTTCTCTCTCTCTCTTTCATTTTATTTCTTAAATTTTTCTCTATTCATCTATCTAGCCATCTGGCTATATATCTAGCTATCTCTCTAGCTATCTACTTCATCTGGCTGGAGCCATGGCGATGTCTGTAAGATATTCGACCGCGGATCAGTATGTACGTGTTCAAATCCTGGATTCATCCGTCACTGACATCGTTTTCGAGTGAGGAAACTGACGTTAACATTAGCTTTAGCTTTTAGCTTTTTTAAAGATTTAGCCAGTGTTTATCATACGATAGATCTAAGGTACTTTTCAAAATTATTCCGTATAGTTACACACATGACATATCGTATGTGCTACAGAGTTTCCTTTATTAGTTGCTGTTTTAGTAGTTTTCGTAATTCGCTCCTTTTCCCTCCATGGTTATTAGTAATCGTTGCCTTTTGTTGGCGCTCCAATAGCAGCCGCCGCGGATTTAAGAATAACCTCCAACACTCTGGGGATTATTTGCATTCAAAGCTGTCGACACTCGGTCTTCCAAAGTGGTCACCTATAAGTACTAACCGCGCACAATGTGGACTTACTTCGCTCAGTTGACGCGGAGTTTAACCGAATGCACTAGATCTCTCCCCTTTTCTTCATGGCGTGCTTTTTGAGGCCATTAAATAACACGAATGGACGAACAATTTGTTAAAGTATAAACTTACTCTTCATTCAACCTTAGCATAACGTAAAGCTCAGAAAACTAATACACTACGTGTAATACGAATTTGTGTGTATAATTTAAAAATAGTGATAATATAATTATTACAGTTTTTGATTGATTTTATACAAAAATAAAGTAGTTAATTAATAACAGATCGATTACCTTGCTGTAATTACTTGACGATAGGTCTTTTTGGGAATCGTTCAATGCAGACGATGTATTTTCTGGCATATGTTCTATCGCCGAAGACTTCGTTGTACTGAAATTCAAATCGTTCCACATACTATTCCAGGTCTTACTTTTATTCTGGCTTGCTATGTTGCCCCATTCCATAGCATCTAACTGCAGAGACGTAAGATCAACCGGGGTTGACTTTGACATTGTTATTTCGAAAAACTCAACAAGTAAATTCTGAGAGAACCTTATAGAATAAATATCTCAAATGGCTAAAATTCTGCAAAGACAACAGGGAATAATAAGATTCAAACTACATGCATAATATATTAAATTTTCGTTACAGTGGTATAGGCTAAATAATCTACATGTACTATTTTACAATATGGAACTCTCTGCAACAAGAACTTTTATCTTGTAATTGTATTGGTATTATCGTGGGAAGGCTAAGAACCCATCTTTTCTGCCACAGTTTTAAATTTATACAATCTTGGCTTGGATCTTGCACTGTTTTTGATCTCGCTTTCTCTTGTAGTCTTTTTGCACTTAGTCGTCATCGTTTGGTGTTTTGACGTCTGTTTGTACAGAGTCTGTATGAGACGTCCCTGACATTGCCTTATGGCGTAGAACCGAACGTTATATTCTTTTAGTTTGATTACTATCGACAAAGCTTTATTTTTGATCGTATTTTGAATAAATTACATTTGCCATAAATCTGGGTTAATCAATCTAAACATTTATTTTTAGAGCGTGGAATCGTAATTGAGTTATAAATCCATTATATAATTATGATCATTGATTGTAATTTCTTTCACATAGCGATTGGGCGATTTCCCCATCATTGAGAATAAGCCCTGCTTCTTAATTAGTACTTGGTGTTGCCAAGGACACGCTTTCACTGGTAATTGGAATGACATTTCAGGATAAATAATCCGGTAGGCCCCTATATTGGAATTACCGCTAGGCCAGTCGAGTTTAGAAATTCTGACTAATCTATCCTCGTCAAATGGTCGCTTGGAGTTTAGTTTAAACAGATAAATAAGAGTATTCTGTCAGTAGCTTGATGGGAGGATGCTTCAGATGCATAAAGACATTAGTCAATATATTTGACCACCACTGAAAAACTAATTTTTAATACCAGAATATTTCCATTTGTTCTGCACTGACAGCTGCAATCACAAATATTATCTGAATACTAGAAAGTCTAAATTTAACGTCCTTTTCCGTAGTCTATCACAGGAGATGTTGACAGAGACGGTACTGCTGGGCTTCGAACCGATTCCTCCACGTTTTCAGGCAAGAGCGCTATCAATTCGACCATCCAACTGGTATGAACTGATTAACGTATTTACGTAGTATTTAATTAAAGGAAAAATAGAGTGCTTTAAGAATTAAAACTTTTGTAGAAGCGAAGGCTTCATTAGAAACGGGGACATGGCAATAATTCGTTTGTAATGATTTTGATTATATGGCTATTGATTACATACAGAATGGATAGCACATTCACCTGACGAGCTGGAGACCATGGGTTCAAATCCCATCCGGACCATCTCTGACAGTATCCCTTGTGATACGGAAACGGACGTTAAACTTATATTTACGGCTCTATCGATGCACAGCTCTACAGATTTATTGGCTTAAGATGAAATGTGGAGACACCGCCTGTTTACTAAGTAATTGGGTGTAAAATATTCTTTTACATGTAGATCAATATCTTATCATTACCGGAACACAAATAGAAAACTAACGAGGAGGAGGTTGGTATTAGTTTAATCAAGTAGCGACCACTTGTAAATGAAACTAATTGTGTAGACCGGAAGCCATCGTTCTAGTAATTCGCGTGTGATTCATTCATCTGAAGTAACACAACTAGTGATTGCTGGGGAGAAGTTAGAAATAACACAAAAAGCTAACCAGTAGAGATTTTAGCTGAGTCTACTAACGATATGCCAGCAGTGGGAAAAGACAATAATGATGATGATGATAATAATAATAATAATAAATATAATAATAATAATAAAATAGAAATAATAATAATAATAATAAAGTCTTTTTTATCTTATATTTTAGCCCAGGGCCTTATACAGCCCAGGGAAATTAAAAAAAATAGTAATAATAATAAAGGTTTAACGTGCGTTTACTCATACTCATTGACGTCAGGGACGTCCCCCCTCACATCTCACTATAAATCGATTCATACTGAGTGATTAACCCGAATGATTGTGAAAGAATGGTCGACACAATTTTATCAAGTTTCAGTAATTAACCATCAAAATCGATAAAATCAAGCGTTAGATCCGATACAATGTTAAGAGAACAAAAGTATCATTCAATTTACTCAACCTTCTAAACTTCCTAAATGATGACTTAGCAAAGGATTAGTGGTATACACATATTTCTGAATCTCTGTACTAATTAAAATCCTAACTACTTCCTAGTAGCTCACTCTATTTTTCGTGTTACGATACTTGGAATTGGCACGGATTATATTGAAATCATACATAAATCGACATGATAGCTCAAAAAGGTTAAGGCTCATGAAAAGTCTGCTTACTTTCTCAATAGAGGCTTTCATCATACAGGCTTTTACTGAGTCCATTCAAAACAACTTTGAAAGTTATGAAGGAAATGGATAATACCAGTTGTCTAATTACGGCTCTGCGTAGCCAGTCATCCATTGACTGAAGTGCCGGAAATGTGATTCCTTTCAGAGTAAATTCCGTCTCACGTTAGCCTCTGGAGTTAAGGATTTGAATGCATGCATCGGGATTAGAGGTCATTATCTTGAATGTGTTGAATCTTTTTTGAAAAGACTTAATGGTGGGCAATTTTGAAATTCTACACTAAGTCTAATCATTGGATAGAAATCAAATTGCAAAAGAAGTTTTTTTGCAATTTTTTAATTAATTGGGCGGCGTCGTTTTTGTCTTAAAACATACTGTATCTTATGCAGGGCTTAGAAGCTAACAGTTGATCTTTCACATTATTAGATATAATACAGCTACTATCCTAACTGATTCCTCACCTAGCTATAATCTTCACGTAGCTATTATAATCACGTAGCTATTATCTTCACGTAGCTATTATCCTCATCTAGCTATTATCCTCATCTAGTTATCCTCACTCGCAGCTAACACTGCAAAAGTTGATAATCGCAGAATACGTGTCGAAGTGATACTTTTTAGTGGGAGTCTGAGAAAATCTACAGGCACAATAGCTACTTAAAGAGCTTTAATAGATTTATGCAGATATATATATACATGTATAATGTATATATATACTGTATATATATATATATATATAAATATATATATTTACATATATACACATGTATATATATATTTACATATATATATATATATATATATATATATGTATATATATATACATATATATGTATGACATCTACATTATAAACTGACTGACATTAAAGCGTTTATACTTTTAATAGTTATAGGACTTCCTATGAGATGTTGTTGACGTCTTACGTGATTCCGCGATATGATTTCCAGTATTTTCTACACACCGAACGATAAATGTGTCAGCCATTTCTGACTACAACAAGTTAATGTGATAAGTGCAGCTGGACTTGTTCAAATTTATCTCAGTTTCCATTAAAGAATATTCTGCTGGTCGTTCAAGCTATGGCTTCCAAGTTAAGGTATAATCGAGAATTTATTAGGAGCATTGTTAAGAAATATTCAGCATTATTTAAAGAAATAGAAGTAGTAATTAAAATGTAAATAGTTATTATTTTACATTAATATTTGGTAATATTATTAATAAGAATACTGTCAGATATTAGCTCATGTCTTTAATAATTCTTAATAACCATTACATTTTTATTGCTACTTAAATTTGTTTGAATAAAAATAAATTAATAAAATTAAGAATTATTTCGAATTAATAAGAATTTTATTATATCTATAACTAATCTTGGTTGGTAATTGTATTTAGACTTTGGGTCCCTATGAGTGCTATGTGCTCTAGGTTTACCCTGATTCTGCACTATACAGTGTAGGTAGAATGTATTTTCTATATTGATAATTCGTATCGTCGTGTTTTATTATGTAAAGCGAACTAAATAAATAAATGTATTTATACATGCATTTGCATGAAAACTGAACTATTTTCTAATATTTAAATTTATAAGGCTATTGGAAAAGCCTATGTATTCTCAGCATAAACAAGTAAAAAGCTTTGACTGTTTTGATCACTGAGGAATGAATGTAGAATACCGCCGTTGAATTTGTTTACTCTCGCTATGCTTTCGAATAAACAATAATGAAGCTTCACGCAAACTAGAATGACTGTGAAGCGGCAGGAAGTGGTAATTTGTTTATATTTTGTTTTGAAAACAGTCTTTCCGGAATCCTATGAAGCTACCAAATTATGTGTGCAAGAATTGATCAAAAACCGGCCTGAAAACATTGTTTAAAGGTATATAGATTGTTGAAAGCCGATCGTAAGATAAACGGCGATTTTAGTTAAATTTCTCTGTTTGTAGACTCTTAAATGCTTAATCCGTAGTTTCTGATATTTTTGTTCGTTCACTTTTTTCATATCTTGTTCTGTTCATACTGCCATGTATTTTTGGTGAACAAAGATCATATTCTGAAATAAACGACGTTATGGCTTGCGGCCTTCAGTAAAACTGTGGGCCTATCGCTGGTATTTCATGTAGAACTAAAGCGCCGGTTCTTCGTTTATGGGATTTGAAGGATACTGCTGGTTAAAGCAATGTAAGTTAAAGCCATGCAGCTTAGAGGGGGCTAAATGAGAGTTCAGAGCGATAACTGTGCGTGAAGTGTACATGGTGAATACGAGAGACATTAAAATACAGGTTTCCACGTGAGAGCAAAACAACAACAGCAGAATCTCCAGCAAACAGCTAGGAAGCTACTGCAATCCACGACGACACCGAACAAAATGGCGCCAAGTTAAATGACTAACTTAAAATGAGAGGAATATAACAATGTGTGGAAAACTGTAGATCAAGAAATTATGAAACAAGGCAAAAAATTGTGGAATATAATTTATTCCGTTGTTTTAAATTATGATTAGATTCTGTTCAGGAGAATATAAATTTAGAAACGCTATACTGTATTCGTTATTAGTAAATATTTCCGACAAAATTCGGAGAGTGGATCATGTAGGCCTACATGTATGTCACATTTCCACCTCTCAATTGTGTACAGACAAAGAGTGCCAATGGGCCCATATAAATTTTTCCAGAAGTTATATAGTTATTTTTTTCGTTAAAAAGGAATTTTGCCTCAGTCATGTATAGGCCTATAAGGCATAGTCATACATACTGTATATATTGTAAACATATATATTATACATTTTATATAATGTATGTACAGGTACATATACTGTAAATGCATTGTGTATTAATACATGTCCATATACTATACAAGTATAGTATATTAATACATGCACATGAAAAAATGTGTAATAACAATAGTAAAGGTTTAACGTTCGCTTCCTCATACAAGGATGAGGTCAAGGACGTCGGATATTCATAGCATAAATATCTCAACAATATTTACCAGTTACAATACGTAGGCTACAGCTACATATTATTAAATCCATATTCGAATCAGAAGCCATTATTCACTGCACAAATGCTATTTAGAGTGAAATGTTCAGTATTCTGTCAAAGATTGTAACATTTGCAAAAGTTTAAAGCCGAACGACTTTGGACATTCGAGCGTAATTCAGGAAACACAAATTTTGCTCAAGACTGTCATCATCTGTCAAGTGGAACAGTGGTGATAAATCTTCGCCGGCTTTGGATGCTGTTGTTACTGAGGAATGTTTTTATAGTCGTGTTTCTAGAAATGTCTGCAGGTACGTTTCAATATGTCTCAACGACTACGTGTCTATACGTGTGCCGTCTATTAAACAGGACGGTCTGTGTTGCTATTTGTATTACTGTCTATGTTACTGTCTATGTTATTGTTTGTGTTGCTGTCTGTGCTACTGTCTATGTTACTATCTATGTTACTGTCTATGTTACTGTCTATGTTACTGTCTATCTTACTGTCTCTGTTACTGTCTATGTTACTGTCTATCTTGCTGTCTATGTTACTGTCTATGTTACTGTGTATGTTACTGTCTATGTTACTGTCTATATTATTGTTTGTGTTGCTGTCTGCATTAGTGTGTACATGTATGTTACTGTGTATGTTATTGTCTATGTTACCGTCTATAGGCCTACTACTGTCCATAACTGCGAACGTCATCAATTCGAACCTAATGTATGTCTATCATTGCGTTACCTAACGGCAGGTCCATTAAAGATAACTTATTCTACTGATTCTATTATCGACCATCCATTCATCTCTATATACGACTATGCTATAAATCATCCAGTATCTCTTTGCTAGGTCTTCCTCTTCCTTTCCTTCTGTTTTACCTTCAGCAACTTTGCTCCATAAATGTAGCAAGGTTCACGTATCCTCTCGTATTTTCATGTGTCATCTCTTATTTCTAGTTCCTATCGAATTCATTAGCTATTTGTCTGTAGCAGCACTCCCAAAATCTTATAACTTATACAACCCACAAGAATGTAAGACTAAAACTTACCTTCATAAATTTTATTTTCCTAATTTACTCCTATCAGTGAAACGCTGGGATCTGTATCCATCAGAGTCCGTCGCTAATGTCCCACTGGGATGCTGTAACTTAATTATGAAAATTCAGACAGCCTGCATATGACAACTAATTTATATGATTTAATTTAACCAAAACCATCTTAAGATTTTATTTTGATGATTCGTTTGGATGCAATTACAAACCAGGGTACCATGAAATATTAAAGACGTCAACAAGAATCTGTGGAAAGCAAAAGTTTTGCAACATGCAACTTCTAACAATTAATTTGACAGAAATTGTACAAATAATTATTAGAATAAATTTCATTATACTACCTACCGATATGTTATAGTAGGAATATTATTTTGAATAATTTACTTAGTTTTTATTTGTTTATTTCTAAAATAATTTCCTAGTCCGAGAATTTTCAATATTCCACTAAAGAGTTGCTGAAGATAATCTAATTAGCACTCTTCAACTAAGCAGAACATCCGGAATCCGAGATTTAAATTTGTTTTATTTAAATAATATTATCTATAAATAAAAAAAAGATCTAAGTACGCATTAACTGGTAATTGATATCAAACGCTGCAAACATCTCACCGCAGACAAAGGTAGCCTATATAGATGATACAAATGAATTATAAATGCCATTTTCAATTTGCTGCACTTACACTGTACTTTATTAGCGCTTTAATAAATTGTCAAAAAATTGAATCTAAAATTTAAAAAATTAGAATAAAAGTCCGTAAAAGATCATGAAAGTCAAAATGCATGAAACTACTTTTAATGTATATAAAATGAAATTGTGATTCCGTGGGGGGTGGGCGGGGGGGGTAAGTGAAAGTTAAGGGTATATAGTCACTGGACTGGTATATGAGTAGCCTAGAAGAAAGTAAAACTAAAAAAATGTCTAGAAAACACCACAACTAATACCCCGCCGTCCCTATATTTACCGATAATCCTTAAAATCGCTGTTGCGAGTATTAAGTATTTCAAACGTCTCAATTAAAATACAGCATTTAACTAATTAGTTAGTAATATGCCTAATTACATTATTACACTTTCTATCCATAAGCATCGAGATTGAAGTTACAGTCTTGCCGTTTCCAGTCACTGTTCTATCCTTAAAGATAAGTTCATACTTTCAGCTTTTTAGTTAAATGATTCTGCACGCTCAAAGATGTGGCCGATACTTCACTGAGAGCTTCAGAGAAAGTCGAGTCTTTGAGCCGGCTCGCGGTCACGCACCGAATGAGGTTAAATGAAATCTGGAATTTTGGTCTAATTAGGCCTACAATATATATAATGTATATATATATATATATATATATATATATATATATATATATAATATATATATATATATATATATATATATATATATATATATATATATACAGTAGTATGTTACTTTAAATGTGCTTTCTCAACAGCATCATCATCGGCGTCATCATCATTTTCCCTTGAATCCCAGTTTATCTAAGGTCAAGGTTAGAAAATTTTGTAGTAATTTCTGAAGCCTAGGCTCTCACTAACCGAATGTCCTTCCTGACGTTGCTTTGGATCTTAGTGTTTTTTCACTTTTGTCACACAGTCCACAGTATATCTATTCTTCAGCAACCTGGACAAACCATGTATTACTTGCATGTATATGCATTCTCAAAAGATTACGAAATTTAATCTGAATTTCTTGAAATTAATATTTCACAATTTTTTTATCTATTAATACGCTGTAGGCTACTTCTAAAAAAGTGAGCAAGAAGTTTCTCGAAAATAGAAAGTTTAATAATTATTAAACTTTAATTCTATGATACATTATATTATCGATGTTCCAAGAACTTTCCACCGGTAGCTTTCCCACAAACCACCGGCTCTATCCGGTCGACCATTATCAGCTACTCTTACCGGTCCAATAAATGTTTTATTTTTTATCAGAGAATCGAATGCACAGAAATTAGAGCCTTTCAGACTCTTCAAAAAAAATTGTGTAGAAAGTAACTATTGCGGGATTAACATATATTTAGGGACTTATTTCTCATGATTAATTTAGGCCTACTGCTGCATATAACGTGTCCGATCTGTTATTCATTGTATTTTAAATGTATTTTAGATATATGTCTATTATCAGACACGGAACTGTGCATACAATGTATTCGACGTATAATTTGAATTATCTAATTGATTGACTGATTGATTATATTCGATGGATTAGCAATTTAATTGATTGACAGGCTATTGTATTGGGTTGATCCTTACATGTATAGTATAGTAGTAGCTCTAGACAATCATCTCGATTCATCCTGACAATGTTATGCAATGTTATGTTAGGTTATTAGTTTTGTCATTAGGAACCTATAGGATCAACTGCCATTGAAATGTTACTAATCCAGAAGTCAGGGTTCTTGCCGAGCAGAAGTTGCGGTCTGTACATGAAATGCGACGACTCGTAATGAAAAGGAGCTTCGATAATAAATTAAGATGGATGCGTCCATTATTGAAACTATACAATTTACATAAGACTGAGGCAAAATTAGTAAGAAGCGTCTGCATAGTTGGTTGATGTTGAAGATAACGGAAAATCATTTCAAAAGCCATGGATATAGGCCCTACTAATGATAATCTAATAATAGTTTGCTAATATAGGATATACTAATCAAATAATAATTGGGCTCTGGTAAAGATAGTGCCTCTCAG
Source organism: Enchytraeus crypticus (assembly GCA_905160935.1). NCBI lineage: Eukaryota > Metazoa > Annelida > Clitellata > Enchytraeida > Enchytraeidae > Enchytraeus > Enchytraeus crypticus. Next base: position 92,014 of record CAJHZI010000520.1, on the reverse strand, counting down.
ATGAGACGAGCTGTTTGGTTTAGAACTGCGGCTACAAAATGAGCGTAAAATCAGAATATGAGGAATTTATACAATGGACCTGCCGTACATGGACACTCTACATGTAGACTGAATCTTGAGGAAAAAGGTTAGCTAATAATAATATTAATAACAATAATAATAATAATAATGATAATAATAACAATAAAAAATATAAATACATAAATAGTAATAATAATAATAATAATAACAAGAAGAAGAAGAAGAAGAAGAAGAAGGGTTGCGAATAATATTAATATTATTATAAATAACTTTAGAAAATCATAGTAATAATAATAGAAATATTTTTATACAGATATTATATGTATAGCCTATATTAATGTAAATATCTGCGAACAATAGCCTAGAGCTATATTAACAGTTGCCTATTCTTCACTTTCTCACATACATTTAGATTTGTCATTTTCTCACATAGATTTGCAGATTTGTCTATTGACCATATGCTATTATACCAGATGCTATTGACCATATAATGCTAAAAGGTGTAAATAATTATGTTACTTGAATATCCCGGTGTCCCAGGACTCTCATTTGAAGAGATTCTTTTTTATTATTATTTTTGCTGCTCCCTTGAGTCCCTACAACAGAGATTAATCTCTTTGTAGCGGATAGTTAACGGGGTCGACTAAAGAAGAGCAGCACTCACTGGGGACTAGTTAGAACGAGAGAAAGGCTTTGTTGAGTTAAAATATTCTGCGACAGAAAATAGAATCAGTTCTTAAGAAACAGATATAAAAGAGAAAACTATAATTACTCGTGTAAAACGTAAATTAAAAGAAGTATGGAGATCTATGGTCTACTAAATAAAGATTTAGGTTCGATTCACAGTTTGAGCCAATAAGCTACGGACAAGCAAGAGTTGACTGGTATCTGGTAATTACGAAATCTGAATTAAGAAAAGGCAACTGTTAATCTAACTATATTGTATGCGGATATGTACATTAGCCTTGTAATGAACACGCCTTGTTCACAATTATTATATAAAGAAATATATATTATAGATAGAAAACAGATATTATACAGCAGTTATTAATATATTAGGAAATATATATTATAGATAGAAAGCTAATATTATAGAGCAGATTTTATAAATATTAAGTGACGTAGGGTATTTCCAAAGATTTAAAATAGATGATATAAGCCGAAGTTATAAGTAGGCCTAGCTAGATTATTACGCTGGGTATTTCCAAAGTGACGCAGCTAACGCGTAAATCGATTAAACGAGAAGTGCTGTGGTTGGCCGAAGTCGATCGCTTGAGTAGTATATTAAGCGGCCGTTGATACATAGAAAATCAGATTGGGTTCTGCGTGGTTCGTCTGCGCAGTAACTCAGGGAGGCCAGAACCTTCTACGCGAAAGTACTGGGAACCGAGGGAGGATAGTACGTAATATCCCAATCCCAAGGCAAAAGTACGATTAGTATACAGAAATCTGGTCTTCGTCTAGCCGAAAGCTTTCAAGCTCGCTTGTTAGTCTAGGCTCGTAGCCCCTCAGGTTGACTAGTTACCCAAGCCGTGAAGGCTAATTGGAGGCGAGAGAGTTCGGTGTCCCCCTGGGTAGGCCCAGGTAAGAGGCTAGTAGTCCACGGCGATACCCGGGTCGAGTCCGTCTCTGCGGGTATTCGCTAAGCGCCTGGGTCGAGTGTGTCTCTACAGGCGAGGAGGCTGGTAGTCCACGGCAGTACTCGGGTCGAGTTCGTCTCTGCGGGTATTTGCTAAGCGCCTGGGTCGAGTGTGTCTCTGCAGGCGGGAGGTTGGTAGTCCACGGCGATACTCGGGTCCAGTTCGTCTCTGCGGGTATTTGCTAAGCGCCTGGGTCGAGTGTGTCTCTGCAGGCGGGAGGCTAACAACGGCATTGCCTGGGTCGAGTTCGTCCCTGCAGGCGGAAGTAGGATTACCAATTGCCAGTTGACTATCAACGAATTTCTCATCGACTACACGGAAGGCCAAATTATACTACCTTCAGCAAAGGCGAAAGTAGAAACTAGGGAAAGACCAATATAGGAAAAGAGATGTTAAAAGAGTCGCAGTTAAAACAACCAATCATATATCTACAATACCAGTTTGTAAAACTAGGAAGCAGGGTAAAAAATCAAACCGTGATCGCCCAAGATAACGCAGACGCTTCCACTCCCGGTTCGGGTCACCATATCACTTCGCCCCGAGAACCACGAATATCACGGGATAGAATCTACCAAGGGAGCATGGCAGAAACTCAACCGTCATCGTCTAAATACGTAGAAGACGTGGAGTACGCTTCTACTCTCGACTCGGTCCAGCACGGACGCTGTGCGCCTGGTTCCCGGGAACCCCATAACGAAGTAAGCAAGGGAGGTTGGACCTTGGCCTACTCAGTCGGAAACGAACATGAAAGGCCTATCGAGACGGATGATACCGGGAAAGAAGTATCATCTGAAGACGCAGCAACTCGGTTCCTCATGACAAGCGGTACCCTTAGTAAAACGTTCGACGAAAAAGCTGCCGTCTCGAAGTTCTGCCGACCGTCGAGCGGGTCCAGAATTAGACAACCGCTCGAGGACGAACAGGCAGCAAGGCTGTTCGCGACAAGCCTAATATAGGCTATATATAATACCTGCATAAAAATCTCTCTTTCTCTTTTCCTCTCTGGTATTCTGCAAAGTTGCAGGTCTAATTTATGTACATACATGTATAGTCATCTCATGCAGGGTATCATTCACACTCCACATAAAGTGCACTCGTTCCATATGGATAAAAAATATGGTAAAAACATGGCTTCTGAGATGGTTTTCCGTTGACTTTTCAGTTCTTGTTGAGGCCTTGTCGCCTCTTATACCGTCTTGCAGTCGGACGTACAGCTAACGGTTGGACTATTCTTCAGTCTCCCGAAAACAGCAAGTGAATTAAATTACAGGTACAATATGGAACGGGTGCACTTTATATGGAGCGTGAATGAGGCTCTGCATGAAATGAATATACATATGGACCCCTCACTCTGCTCATCGCCTTTAATTTGGTATCACAGTGCTCAATGCTGTCATGGACAACAGTAGCGCTCTAATCGTATTGTTGTTGCTGTTGTTACAATCAGTTAGTTAAATACATTATTAGATTGCATAATCTGAAAGATTAAAAAAATAATGAAGTGTGGAGTCCATTTTCAATTGCATGACCGCCGTATGCAGCTTTTATAGAAGTATTTGATTAAATCCTTCTAATTAATTCATATTGTGCTTGTTTAGGAGAGTCTTTCTGAAATTTAGATTTTGCTTAATTTTTAGACATTCATGTTATTGTTGTTCAGCTTCGCGTTTGATTCAATTATGCTCTATGTTGTCATTTATGACATTAAAATATAGAACAAGTTATAGGACATATAGAATAAGTTAAATTCTTTATTCAATCATTAGCGATCTCTAATTGTTGTTGCTGTCTTCGGCCTGGCTATATTTTTACGAGATACTGGTGATATTTTTTTACGAGATACTGTAAAACTTATCTATGCTGTGTGTTCGCGCAGCACATATCGATGACGTAACGGTTGTGTGTGTAAATCATTGACACATAGTGGACGTGGATCATTGAACATCTGGCGACCAGCTGATCTCTATCCAAATATTCTCGATTAGGCGAAATCTGCCTGACTAAACCACTTCCTGTCTCGTTACAGCGGTCAGTATACTTAAAGCAAGGCTTGTCAAAACTAAATATTGTATTGTCATTTATTCATTAAAAATGTTTCCTAAGAAGCCTATTCTGAAACAGCTGTTTATACTGTTGCCTAATAATATAATGAAATTATGAACTGAAATAGTCTGGATCTAAATTATAGGTTAGTTTTTACAGAAAGTGGACTTATGTTTCAAGCGTAGACTTATTGATTTTACGATTTTAATTACATACCCTATCAAACTATGCTTCTCACAAGTTTCCATCTGTATTAGTAAACATACAAATAATGCAGCATTATTGATCTAGGTCAATAATACGTAGACGTAAGTAACACGTTGATTACTTGCAGCATATTCAATAGGTATGTAATTTTTGTAGCTACGATCTTGCTTGCAATGCCTGGTCATGCAGCTAATTAGTTAAAGTGACAAATGGCGATAGTTTGTACTTGCTCCTAAGAAATTCTTTGGAGAAATGAAATTGACATTATACTTCAACACTTTGTATCTTAACTTTAGTTCAGATCAGCTCTATAAACCATAACAGTTAATTCTTTAGTCAAAATATATTTTCTAAGAGACCTGGAACTAATGAAATCCTGCAATGCTCTGACTTAATAGAATTTGGCATCATAAAATTTTATAATTGTTACATTAATTTATGAAATCCCATAATAGTCTCACAGTAAATTCATGTAATACAAATTGTGTACATCTTGGCCTGAGTCATTTAAGGAGATAGTTACCATTCGATTAACATCTATCTGTGATATTTAATAATTTAAGAAAAGCTTTGTTAGTCATTTAATTATACAATTTTACTGCAGATTTTGTGCTTATTCTTCAAACTTACATTTTGATGTTTTGAATACAGGTGCATGTAATTAATCTTTCTATAGTAAATATATAGCATTTTGAAAAGATAGTGTAGTAATAAAGAACGAGATAACTGTTGGGCTAATTTAAAGAATCATATTAAAAAAATTATCTCGCTATCCATCTGTCCAACTTAGTCCACAATGGAATTGTCGTCAGAAGACGTAAGACTTGCAGTGCCGGTTGTTGGTGTGGTCCTGTGCGCCGTGTTAGTGTTTGCATTTGGCTTCAAATCCTCCGTTCAACCACCAAGCTTTGAGGCCTTCTACACCTCATCAGAAGATGGAGAGGATGAAAAGAAGCAGAAGAAGAAACCCAAGAAGGCAATTGTTTTGCTTCTTTACTAATTATTTGATCATCTTTATTTTTTAAAATTATGTGATGGTATGTACCATGTTTTTGTGTTGTCTATTCTGAAATTGAAATAATATATATATTTTATGTTTTAGATGAATGTTGCAATAAGGTTTTTATTAATTCACTAGTTAGTTATTTTACGTCTTTTATTTATTTCATTTCTTGTATAACATTTTGAATATTGTTTTTCAAGTAATGCTTGAAATGAAAAATATATCATTACTTTTAGAAAGTAACATTAAATTTTTATCTGATTAACTTTGATTTTTTTTTAACAGATCATTTTTTCTAGGATATCATCTTTAAAAAAAATATGTTTTTGTTCCTCTAGTAGCTATTAGTACGCAAAAATATTATTGATTATTAAGTATGTTGTATATATTTACTATTTAATGAAAATCTTAAGTTGTTTGATTGGCTGATTGATTGCTTGATTGATAGATTTACTGATTGATTGTTTTATTTATTAATTGCTTGATAGACTTATTGATTGACTGAATGATTGATTGTTTGATAGACTGATTGATTGATTGACTAATTGATTGTTTGATTGATTAATTGCTTGATAGACTTATTGATTGACATATTGGTTGACTGATTGATTGATTGACTGATGGATTGATTGATAGATTGACTTATTTTTTGACTGATTGATTGATTGATCAGACTAAGCAGACTGATCAGTCAAGTCCAGAATCCTCGCCCAGTGCTAAGAAGTCACCGCTAGGATCCACTGCTGCTAAGAATTCTGCTGTTAAGCCGTCTTCACCAAGTGGAAAGCCAGCGGCTGAGAAACCTATCGGCGATGCAAACAAAGCCAAGCAGGTAGGATTGGTTACTTGATGTTGTCATGTATGACATTAGTTGTATAATTGAGTTGCGCTACGCGAAATTAATAACATTGTGTCGCTGTTGCTACTTTTTAATTAATTGTTAACTTTCACTACCTGTATTAAGCCTTACCTCTCTGATCTCTTAATCATCTGTCAATCTTTGTGTATGCTCTCCTATTTTGAAGCCAACCTGCTTGAAATTCAAAATACTCTCACTTCATTGGTAGGCTGTCATTTCTTATGCAGTTTGCATAGTTCGGAATTCTCTGCCTCTTGATCTTCGCTCCCGTTTTACTGGGTTTCACTGTCTGTAGTAGATTGAAGACACATTTTTCGATCATAGGTCCAAGTTATTGTACCCTACTGATTTTTGTTCAATGAATTAGCATCGTTCAAGAACTCTTGTTATGCTCTTCAACAAATTTTTGTTCAAATCATTTGGGTAAATTTTAATTTCTAGTGACCTGTAAGGAGAGGATGTTCCTGATATTATCTTAGTAGGAGAAATTAACGTTAAGGCTCATTGAAATTTATCAAACAAAAATTTAGCTATTAATAGCTCTCGAATGTGACCACTGGTTGCCACAAATCAAATTTAGACTATGTTAAGTGAAAAAATAGAACCTTTAAATATAAAATGTATATAAAATGTATTAAATAAATTAAATTTTAAAAATTACTTACTCGACTGAATGCGATTCCCTACTGGATTAGCACACTTGTTAAGCACACACTGCCAGGCACATGCACCTTTGTATCAATAGGATAAATATGTAAACTGTAATTAATTTCTTGTGATACTAAAACCTGTTAAACTTGTTTTTATTTCATTGGTTTTGTTTTCAGACCAAAAAAGTAAAGCAAGAAAGCAGCAGCAATGTGGCAACAACTGCTAAGGGCTCTGCTGTAGGCAAGCAGCAGCCAGCAGCTGTAGCTGTAGTGGAGAAGCCTAAACCTGATGATGATGGTAAGTAGGTGCTTATATGAATTTCAGTATTTAAGTTAAATAATTTCTAATAATTCGTAAGTTTGTAGGTCTTTATGTGAATTTCAGTATTTAAGTTAAATAATTTCTAATAATTCGTAAGTTTGTTAGTTCAAAATTTTCTTATCCTGACCAAAATTTAAACTGGGATTCAAGGGAAGATGATGATGACGATGTTAGTTAATAATTAATTAAATAATTACTTTTTCTCAGGGTGTACGATGTAATAACAATAATAATAATAAAGGTTTAATGTCCGTTTCCTCATACAAGGATGATGTCAGGGACGTCAAGGCATCTATTGAAGTCACTAGTATTCTATAGTATGACTTTCTGCCACTTAGTTATCTATAATTTAAATTTAAATTTGGATAAAAATGTAACTGAGCTGAGCTGATTTCAAGAAGTCACTTTCAAATCAGTAGCTGCAGGGTTCAAATCCAGAGCTTGCTCGGTTTGCTGATGTGCTTTTGAGATGTAAGCTTAAAGTTAAACTGAGCCTTACCCCAATTTTGAGATGTATGAAAGTATAGTTTTGTTATATTAATTTTGATTGATTGATTGTCTCAGGATTGTGGACGACTGTGTCGCTGAAGAAAGGTCGCAGCAAGAAAGAAGACTCTGTGGCTCCTGATTTCTACTCTGGAGTCACGTCCAGCAAATCTGGAGCCGCTCTGAGCAGCTCCGGAGCAGCTCTGAGCAGCTCCGGAGCTAGTGAGTCCTTTTCTGCCCCCGGCACGGTTAGGATCGGGAGCATGGGTGAGAAGATAATGAAGGTGGACGCTAAGTGGGCGGAGGAGGAGGTAAAACGTGTGGCACTCGAGGCAGCCAATAGGGCTGCGACTGGTGCTCAGGCTGGTGCTAAGGTTAGTCTCCACTTTTAAAGCTAGTAAAGCTAATGTTAACGTCAATTACCTCACTCAAAAGAAATGTCAGTGACGGGCGAACCCAGGATTTGAACCCCGCACATACTGATCCGCGGTCGAATACCATACCGACCACACCTCTGGCTCCAGCTAGTGGCCATTTAACTGATTACGCCTAAATAATTCAGTGATAATTTGATATTTTCTTGATTACTACTGTAGCTGTTTTGGGTCTGTGTGTTAGCTCTCAGGGCTGAGCCAGTAGTTTATCGGTAAGTTGTCTGGCAGCAGGTGCCGGGTTCAAATCCAGTGCTGTTCTCATCACTGACATGATTTTGAGTCGGGAATCTGACGCTATACCTGGCATTGGCTTTGAGTTTATTCGTTGTTAGTTTTAGCATTGACACAACTATTCTCTGATAGCTTGACTATTGTTTTATATTTATATATTATTTATATATTATTTATTTATATTTATACATTATATTATTATATTATTTTTTGATTGGTGACTCCCTTTTTTGGATTGTCCTGCTTACATTACTATGTATTTCTGCTAGTCTGTAAGAGCTGTCAAGGACTTAGTTTGATTAATTCATTGACTGTTTGAGTCAATGAATTGTGGTGACTGACTAAGTGCTTGCACGTTCGATTGCTTGAATGATTGATTCCGTTGATAGAACTGTTGATTAACTGGGTTAATTGAGTTATTGATTGATTGATTGATTGATATTTGTTTAGGCTGCTGGGCAGAAGGCTGGAGATCAAAACCAGCTGCAATCATCACCTGTGAAAAAGGGTTGGTATAAAGTAATTATTAATTAATTAATAAAACATAAATAATGTTAGCATACATTAATTTGGTTCTTACATCACAGATTCTATCTGGGTTGATTGATATTGTTTTTAGTGTCTCAAGTTACTCTGTGTTGTGTTCGTGTTGTTTCCCGTGTTGTGTCCGGGTCGCTTGAAAAACAGACCAACCTTGTAAATAAGCACGTGTTGTAGAAGGTGACAAAAAACAAGATCCATACCAATGTCAGAAAGGACATTCGGTTGATGAGCGCCTAGGCTCCAGAAATTGCTACAAAACCTTAAACGAATGGAAAATAGTGTATTCGTATGCCGACCCTGGTTAAACTGGGATTTAAGGGATGATGATGATGATGATGATGATGATGATGATGATGATGATGATTACAGTATTATGATGATGATGATGATGATGATTTATTGTCTCAAGTTGCTTACGTCATATTCTCTATATTGCAGGAGCTGCTAAGTCTGCTGCCTCCAGCAGCTCAGCTGCTCAGAAATCTGGCACCTTGCCAGCAGCAGGATCCAAGGCTGTCGCTAAATCGGCTGCAGATCAGTCAAACGTGGCAACGGCCAGTTCTCCTGTCAGAAGACAGGCAGCTGCTGCTACAGCTGCAGCAGGCTCAACGGTTGCTGCAGCAGCTTCGCCTGCAGCTGTAGTATTTGACGAACTGGGAGGTTAGTTGTGGCTTGATAAAGTGCTGAGTGTAATAATTATTACATTATACTTAATTCAACTAATTTGATGTCTTAAGTTTCACTGTTAGATCGAGTTCAAAATTTAGTTGCCATTAGAAATTACCGATTGTATTTGTTATAAGAAGTGACTGAGCTAGAACTGAGGAAGACAAAGGTAAACTACCTAAGAAACCATATTATTTTAAAGCTATAGGCTACTTTAGGGCATGGATAAGGCAAGGTATGGCCTTCTGGGAAGGGATTAACTCATTAATCGATGAAGTGCTCTTTATTGAGCGTGATTTCTGAATTTGAGGAGATATTTGATAAAATGTTTAAGCATATGATGCAGTTAATGCTGTTCGTGGTTTGTGTTTAGCTGAAGACGACGAGTGGCAGCAGGCCAAGTCTATGC